>CAIGRE010256215.1:0-10896 GCA_903798275.1 Fraxinus angustifolia subsp. syriaca
TTAAAATTATGAAATGATCTGATTCAATTAATTAATTTGTTAATTTATTTAGAAAAAAATAAAAAAATTTAATTAATTCAATAAAAAAATTAAAAAAATATTTAGTTTCGATTCTTATTCGGTTCTTCGTCTAGACCCGACCCATACACATCGATTCTCGATTTGAGTATCCATTCGGGTATTTAACTTACGAAGAACCGCTCGATTCGATTTGAAACTTTTGAACACCCTTAGACGTGGCAAGTATCTTCTCACCTAATTTTTCACCTAAATAGATTCGAAAGTCCTAAAAGTAAATAGCATATACAATTACCCCGGTAAGAATAGCAAAATTCTTATCCACCCCACATTTCTATTAATTTATAAACACTTTTCAAACATGTTTTAATTTAGTTGGACGATAAGTTATTTGCTTGTTGAGATATTGCATTGTTGTTCCCGAAAACAGTACATGGTGTCATGCAGTGAGAATGCTTAGCTCTTCATTCGGCACAACAAGCACGCTAACAGCTAGGCACGAAGCCTATCTTACCATTGATGCACTAATGATATATGATCATATGCAGGTATTCTCCCTTATATCCTACTCATAACATGCATATATATCAGTTGTTCGGACTTGCCGGCCAGAGAATGAGGTAAGGACAATCTTGAAGCGTTGAACCTCAGGAGCCAACCCTGCGATCCGTGAAACATGGTCTGGATTACACTCACCATTTTTTTCTCAACAAATCGCCTAAAAAAAAAAAGCGTTCAAAATAAAGTTAAATTAATCATTCAACCCAAATCTCCCAGCAACACAACCTGCATTCCCTTGCTATTGCAGCATTAAAACAATCTAACGCCTATATGTGGCACCATATGTCCAAAACTCGAATCTACTTTCTCGTGAACCTAGTCAACGAATGCAAAACAGTTTTCAGTGAGTCATCAGAGATGAAACTAAAAGGTTAATCTGGTCTGGAGTTTGCATTAAATGGGAAATTACAGGTGCTTCCAGGTCAAGATTACAAAATAAACTCCATTTACTCAACTATTCCATAGAAACTAATCAACTTATGTACACATTACGGTCACCAATTAGTCAACATCAAAACTGAAGCTGAACCGTCTATTGTTGTAGCTCAGTGTGGACTGGTCTCGTTAGTGCTCTTATAAAGTAGCTTCGCGTCTCTGGTAAAATATGTTGGATCAGCTGACAGTACCTGCATCCACATTTACGATTACTCAGAAAAACTATACCACATTTCAAAATAATAACAGAAAGAAAGCAAGCAGACAAAAGGAAAGAGCAGGATGGGCATTACCATGGCATAATACTTAGTTTGTCAAAGTTTTCCAAGATGAATAGAATGCAAGAATGCCTCAGCGACAATGCATTGAATGCCTCCGATAACTCAAACATTAGAGAGACATTCTCCACAGAAATGTCCTTGAGAAGACACAAAGAAATCATTGGAACACTAAATAAGATACAATGGAAAATACATCTGTCTTTTATTTTTATATTTGGGAAATACCTGTGCAATGGCATATTCACACAGGCGCTTAAGCCCCTCCAAAAGATACTGATCGGCAGCTTTCAGAAGATCTTGTGCAATATCCAAAGTGACATCAACAGAACCTGTGTATATGTACCTGCAAGCACAAAATAATTTAGAATTGGCATATTTAATGAGAATTGCATTATAGATGGAGAGTTGGAAGGAATCGTGAAATCAATTCACCTCATCATCAACTCAAAAACATCCCATCTAATGTTTGGAATTTCTATGTTCTTTGCTTCTCTTTCCTGCCAAAAAGTCCAAAGGATTTTAGAGAACTAATAGACCAATTAAGCACAAGAATGTAACAAATCAAGTCTATGCAATTCAAAAGATCATAGACTGGTTCTGTAGAATTCGTGACCCTTTAAATGTGCCATGACTACTGAATTTCAAGTTTCTTTGACTTGTATGTTTATTGGAAGTCAATGTTTTCCAACCACGTGTACCCTTAAACATTCCAGGTTATCACAGATCAGCTGCAAAAAATAAAAATAAAAAACCTGGACAAAACCATTCAACCAGAAAGAAGCTGTTATTGACATCTTTTTTCAATATATTTTTTTGTATCCCAAGCCATAGAAAGATCTGGGAGCACAAGCACCCAGATCAGAGCGCATTCCACATTCTTTTAAAGCCATATCTTCTCTAAATCCCAGCCCACCTACCATGCCAACAGCTAATGCCATAAAATCGAAAAGGTTCATTCCAATATCAGGACAGATGATGATGGAGAGATGTCCAAACTTGGTCGCACTCTAACCATGTGATCTGAATGAGATGAAATAGAATTCAAAGTCTTTGGAAAAATTCAAATGGGTTTATCCAAAAAGTCGTTTGAAGGAACCAAAGTCAATGTTGGTGATATTTAATTGTGGAGGTGCAGCTGATTATCAAATATGGAGATGATTTTAATTTTTCTTCCCTCTCAAGTGCCTCTTGAAGATGGAACCAACTTCGCTTCTGTCATCTAAAAGCTAGTATAGTCAAATTTCTAATTGTGATGTCTGTAATTTCTAGTTTATTTTCATCTTCCAGATTAAAAGAATGTTTTATGTTGATGGACAACTAGTAAGTACCATGCAACCAATGGACCAGTGAGGTGACAGTTTCATTCAGCAGATCCAGTTTTAGGGGGTAAAATGCCATGTAGGAGAAGTGTAGATTGTAAATAACGCGCATAATTCTTAGCACTTAGCAGGCTGCCGAAAGGGAAGGTGTAACATATACATTGTGCAAGTATTAACATATGTATATTCACTATGTTATGTATATAAGATATATCATATATCCTTTTACACGAGGCAAAAAATGTGAGAGATCAACCAACAATTAGGAAAAGGGACCATATAGGTATTAAGTTCAAAACAATGCTCACCCGATAACCACCATCAAACATTGCGCGGAATGCATCAGACGAAGCAAGTAAACAAATTCTGTGTGCATAGAACGTTTTGCCTGATCACAGAAAATAAGATTATGTCAAGATTATGGCATGGAATTGCTCAGCATGAGCATGGACATAAAGACCACGTGCAAACAAGAGAAAGATTTCCACCTTCAACCAAAAATGTCACGTCAGACAATGTAGGATTATTTACAAATTTCTCACCCAAATACACCTGTAGCAACAAGGGCGGCACAGTTACTACAAATAAAATAATAAAAATAATAATCTGGCCATATTAAATAACATAACAAGATGCCAAATAACCATCAAGCAGATAGCATTATCAATATGCATAGAGTTCAAAGCATATGACTTCAATAGGTCAAATCTTTATTTCCAATTGGAGGTAACTGACATTTCTTCCGGCATTCCACAAACATTAACATCTTAGTGACACATCAAGAGGACCTACTAACAGTTTCACAAAATAAAGACATAAGAATTCATTCCTCTCCACAAGGTGTTACCAAAGGTAGATTGAAAACATTCCATTTTGTTTATTTGCTGTAATCAATTCAATTCCATGTGTCTATCAAAACAACGAATAATTCAAAGAGCGGATGACAACTTGACAAGCAGAAGGCTCTGGAAATGATGGCAAGCACCAACAATGGATTCAAAGCCTTGAAAGTGTATACAGCAAGACAAAATGGCAAAGTTGAAGAGAAAAACAGGAAAGCAACACAAGACACCGTAAATCTTAATTGCGACCAAGAAAAGGATTTCCTTGAGAAAGATTGGAAGGGTTGAAGCAGAAAAAAGATAAACTTCTATTGGGGTTTTCTTACAAGCAGCAGTGTTTTAGAATGCACACAAACAGTCACGTTGATAAAACGTGGATATTTAGAATCTATCATACATGATTCTGTGGCATTTGAAGCACACTTTTTGTGGAAAATCATTGAGATGAAAAGATAAAACTTGTGGATTCCGCAACGTTACTAGTAATCTCAATTTATATACATCTACATTTCCGCTAACCAAACAAGTCTCGGAAAAGTTCAAAACACCTCACTCTTTCTAGCTTCAAACTTCAACTGACAAGCATATATGATATACCTAATTGTGTCATTATTTCTTTCTAGTTGAGCAACATGATCGTATTTTCTTCTAGTTTTCTGTCTAGTTCAATAATTTCCCTAATATTTGAGTTAGAGTGCTGAAAAGATATGGAAATTATATTTTAAAAAATCTATCAGCAAGAACATTACATTGATTGACCAACTGACTGACTAAACAAAAACATGGATGCACATCCAAAATAATGGTAATAAGCAAAACCTGAGGTGTTGGGGAGGGAGGAGCTGCATCCACAGGAGAAAGTGAGCTGACTTTACTAGCCACCTTGCATAAAGCCAAAGAGCTATCTTTTTGGTACTTCAAGTTAGTTGATTCCAGAATCTCCAAGAGCAACTCCAGTCCTATAAGAACAGAAAGTCGATGAATCGGATAGTTGGCATATATTTCAGGAGGCCAGTGATGGAAATAACAGCAACACTAACTTCCATAAGAGAAATTCGACGAATAATATACCATTGTTATCAATGAAGATTGTCTTTTGATCATCTGGAGAACAGAGATGAGCAAGGGCCAAGGCCACTCGTCTTTGAACAACTTCCTCACCAACACGCATCATGTACAACAAATGACTCAAAACCTACCAGGCACAGTATATGAAGTGATCACCAAGAAACATGATTTTATGTATAAAAAACAATCGGAGCAATCAATAAATTAAGATACAGCTTCTTGTTCCTCCAATAATATCTAAATTTGTATTTGTCCAGGTATCTACATATTGTTTATGTATATCTAGTGAGCTTAAGTTCAAGCCCTTGACTTATGACAGGGATACGCCACTATTGGCACTTGAAACAATTATGAATTCATGGGATTCATCACATTTTTAAATGCATCAAAGATACTCACTCGTCCATGAATTTTCTCTTCAAGTCGTTTCAATGTTTTCGCTACACAATCCCTAGTTGGCTGCAGCAAAAGAAAAATTAGAAATTAGTTTTACCTATCCATGACAGGATATACGGTCATGTAATCAAACCAGTAGCCAATGTATCTGTTACCACAAAACTCAAATAAGTAGAAACAGTACCTGAACAATAAATTCGCCATCTTGAAGTTTCTGAACACCTCCAACCCTGATAAGATCTGCAACATTATCCTGGAGAAAAAAATTCGAGAGGACATAAGTGAACACACCAAATTGAAGCTAATTTTTTTAGCACAAAATGAAGCTACAATTACTACTAATAACATACAGAAACACAATACCTCATTATCTGCCAGCCCATAAAGAGCAAATGCCGCATTATGCTGTAGAGAACCATTTTTGGAACCAAGAAGCTTCAGTAATGGCAATACACCTCCACTGTGGGCAATACCAGCTTGGTTGTGTGCATCCTATAAAAGCAAAATAGAAAACATAATCATCCACCAAGTAATTCATTTCTCATGAAGGGTCAAATTTCACAAAGGCAATTATATTAAGTAATACCAATAAGCTCCATGTATGTATGTGTATGTGTGTGTGTGTGCGTGTGTGAAAAAAAAAAGCAATCTGCAAAGCCCTGAATTACAATCTGGCCTTGAAACACACATAAAGTTCCATGTTCTTGTGCCAGAAACTCGGTAGTCCGAATGTGTTCTCTCTTAATCAAGGATTATTCAATGGCATTAAGCAGCGGTAAATGAAAAAAATATTTAAGATCCTCCACAACAAATTTATCCAAATTCATATGTTAAGGTGATAGAAGAGACTACATGCATAATCTATAAATTTTAGTTATGGTCAGCTGTCAAATATACCATACATCTTGTTTCTAAAGATGCCTTCGCGTTCATCTTGAAACTGATTTCTTCTTAAATATAACATAAAGGTTTCAGTGAAAAAAGGAAAGAAAACAAGCCTAGTCAGACAGCTAATGCGTTTTAGCTAATATGGAAATAAAAGGCGACGTAATATCACTACATTCTGATCCATGTAAACATCCATTAAAATGAACCCTCAAACTGAAACCCATCTATAAAAAGTAACAGTGGATTATATTCAATGGTAGAATAATTGAAACATCCAGAAAAATTGAAAGCCATATATCATTTATGATACCAAAACAAAGGTTTGTCCCTGTGGAACCTGTAAAGGAAAAATACAGTTGATGAGAAACTCATGAGACTAAAAGGATTTGACATTCGTTACCTGAGCCAATCTCCCCAGTGCAAAGGCAGACATTTCTCTTAATTGGGCATCTGGTGATTGAAGCATCTCAATGAGTGGCCTCACAGCTCCTCTTTGGACAATGTGCACCTGGAAAAGCATCATACAAAAATTGTAAGAGGGATTCAAATTTGCGAAAAAAAATTAACACAATGAAAATGCAGGTTCAAAAATTGATTTCACCCCACTGAAAAGTTAAATAGCTGAAGTATTATCTACAACCTTACAGTCTGAATCAGTAGCAGCAAATTGCCCAAGCAGCAAAGCAGCTTCTCTTTGGCTCTCCGAACAACATGAACTGTGATAAAATTAAGGACACGCATTTTCAAATTAGAGAATGACAAAAGAAGCATTTTGAATGAATCAAAATTGAGATAAATAAATTTAGTAGTCTTCATGAGAAAAAACAGTACTTCATGACACAAAAGGACAGCTAAATTTTTTTTCACTCATTTATCCACAGAGAGACCTTCACTAAAATATGGTTCCACACATGATACTGAAGAGAAAAACTAGAAACTGTCCTTCAGGAAAGAGTAAAAATTCATCACCCTAAACTAAAACTCAAACTCAAATTCATCACCTCGATCAAGTTCCGTTTTCCCAAGGGAAGAACAAAATTTAATACAAATAATAAAAAAAGATTCTGAACTACTCACTATATGACAAGATGCGACCAACAAGACCCACTGATTGTGAATGCTCGAAATTAAGAGACAGGACTTGCAGAAAAAGAAAAAGGATAAAGTATTGGTCAAGTAAATTAAAATAAGGAGAAGGAAATTACGATGAAAATAAAGGCAGAAGGAATGACAAGGGAGAATAGATGTGTGTATATAAATTAAGTTTGGTGGGCTATTACTAGGTGAAAGCAGTAGTGCAAGGACTTTCTGGATTTTAAGGATGACAGGCTTAGAAAATATGAATTGTCTGCCTTCATTTTTTTATTTTTTTATTTTTTATTTTTTTGTTTTTTGCCACGGAGTTAAAGGAAATAAAATAAGGTGCATTGACTTTGAAAGGGAGAGAATTGTGGCTGTTGACCACGGTTATCAATGACTCAAAGCAGCTGCCAGCTGGCCTCCTACATAGTTCAGTCCTTTTATTTTGCACTGTGTTTAGCAACTTGACAAAGCCAGTGACTTTTGGTTCCCTGGTGTGTGGATTTATTTAACAATGTACATGGCGTGAAATCAGAGAAGAGGTGGCGTGGGAAGATTTGGATAGTAGGTCGCTAACATCCAAAAATTAAGTAACACAAAACACGAGAATACATATATTCTAAAGTACCTAAGTAACCCGATGACAGGTTGTAAAGCTCCCGCAGCGAGGACTTCTTTCTTAATGTTTGGGGATGAGTGGACCAGATTCCCAATGACACCAACCTGACACTTGGCAAATTAGAAGTCTAATCTAATTATAGACACAATGACATACAAATAGCAATAAATACCAAATCTGCCAATATAGTAAGAAAAAAGAAGATTGTGGCCAACCGCTTCGTAGTGTATGGCAGCATCTTCAGACCTCAGCATTAATATAAGAGTAGGTAGAGCATTGCAGTCCACAATCTGCAAATAGCGACCAAAATTAAAATGGTAAAAGAGGTGATACTATGGAATATAAATCTGTAATTTTGTAAAATCAACGAACCTGATTCTTGTTCTCATCATTTTTAAAGGCAAGGGTTCTCAGAGCTCCAGCAGCTGCTCTCTGCACCTTTGCATCAAGGAACTCGAGCAGTTCAACAAGAGGTGGGATACCACCCTCAATTCTGAATTATAAGTTTAGTGTTAAAATGCAGGTGTAGTATTTCACATGCAATACTAGGCATTAGCACTGAGAAAACCAACCTAACACGAGTTTTAATGCTGCTATTCTCGTGAGCAAGATTAGTTATTGCATCGGCTGCTCTCCTTATGACACCATTTACTGCCCTGGAGTTTTGATTTTCCCTGTGCCTCTTTAACAGATCCACAAGATGAGGTAGAGCTCCAGCATCGACAATGAGTTGTTGATGCTCTGGCTGTAAAATAGACGAGAAACAATGTGAACAAAAAGATCTGATTCACAAGAACAATGTAACAGTTACAAATCCTTTTTTTATAGAACCATATGCACTCGCAGACCTTCAGGAAGCATGAGTGATCAGAGGACATTATCCAGACAAAAAGTATATGTTGCTTTCTGCAACTTGTTTAATGTTTACTAAAACTTCCTCATTTCATTTGCATATAAAAACACTGATATAAACAAAGAAACACGGTAATTATTGTAGGACAATTGTACAGTATAATGATTTTCAATTTTGTGATTCTGATGAAATTTAAAGATGTTTTGCCACAAAATATATACAGTTTTTTGCTGAAGGAAAACCTTGAGTGGCTAAAAAATATGGTATCTACATCTATATATAACATCTTGATAAAGCATTTTGCAAATAATTACAAATGGTTGCAACCATCCAACCAAACTGTAACCTCCTATATGTTGCCCAGAGTATATACTAGACAAGAGTAGAACATGCCAACAAAATAATTAAGATGTCATAAGGTATGAGATTTAGGGGAGAAATCAAACTAGATGGATACTGTACTGTTTTTCAGAATGCGTACAATTTCCAGTTAAAACTGTGAATATATATTAGCACTTCCGTGCACAATCGGTGTAGAAGAAAGCAAAAAAATTCCTACCCGTGCTTAGTCGAAGGAGGAAAAATCCAAGAAAACTAATTAAGACCAAAAATCCTGAGTTTAACGATTTACTTTAATGGCAAGGAGTCCAAGCGTGAAGGCGCTCCCCTTCTCGACTTCATGTTCATAAGGCCACGGACCAGTGTCATCCTCTCTCAACGGCAGAGGTGCCTGTAGATGCCTCACCAATTCCGGAACCGCCCCGCAGTCCACTATCACGTTCACTATTTCCTCTGCAACCACACACCCCACATTTCTCCACAGATCAAAATATTAAACTGTAAATCCAACACTTCCATACTTCATAAAACCGTACCGGCACATAATTCACAAAATTTATATTTACAGAATTTAATAGTACCGTTCTTTGCTAGTTCGGAGAGAACGTGGATTGCGCGTTTAGCAGACGCGCGATCGGCCTCGGTAAAAGAGAACGCCGACTCAAGGATCTCGACTTGTGCACGAATTTCACTCACGAGATCTTTTTGTTGCGCTCCACGAGGAGAAAGAGAAATCGAATCGTCGCGAACGATCTTTAACCGATCTTCTTTAAATTCATCGTCCGGCTTCCTCTTCAAGCTTCTCCGAGATGACGATGAACTCGACGACGATTGCTCGTGGCGCCTCCCAGAGCTCTTTTGGTTGTCCATGGGAGATAGACGCGGAGAGAGAAAGAGATGAGGAGAGAGAATGAAAATGCTTTCTGTCTGTGGGAGGGAGAGAGATTGTGTGTGTGAAGTGTGTGTAGGGGTAGTATGGGAAATATGTCGGTGTGCGATTTGGCGCATGGTTTTCCAGTAAAACCCGCCTCTGCTAGTGAATTGTTTGAATTTATGCGCTCCCGCGTTAGCTACAAAAAAATAGTAATTAAAATAAATTCAATTACTTATGTATCCCTAATTTATTAATTATAACAAATACTTCAATAATTAATTGTTGGATAAATAACATTCTTTTTGTTAATTACAAAAAAAAATCATTATTGCATACCCGAACAATATATGTTTTGAGAATCTAAGTGAATCTACAAATGATTGCATTTTCTGTTTAAAATTTAACGAATAACTACTTTAACAAGACACGTCACCACTTCTTGAGATGATCGTCAACTAAACTTCTCCTTGAACGACACTTGCAAATTGTAATCATTAATTATCTACCTATTTGGATTTTACTCGAAGTGATTGACAAAAAAAAATAACCTAATTTAAAGTCATGGAGTGCATTTCAATTGACCGCTTAACAAAAATTTAGATAATTTCTGTGATCGAATTGACTTGCACAATAATTGATTGTTCAGGAAATTGTAATCAAAATAGGCTTATATTTATAAAGTATTGCAATTGCAGATTTTATTTACAATAACAAAAAATGGTANGTAATTAAATATCCATAATTAATTGTGATAAAACTTTCCAAGGTAATTAGCACATAACGTCCTCACCTTTTATTGTTATTGTGGAAAATGTTCATACATTTCATTTTTTACATTTTTACCTTTATTTCCACCTTTTATTGCGCAATAGGTCATTTACACATATTTTTTCAATTAAAAATTATGAAATAACGAATATACCCCTCTCTTCAAATCAAACAAAAAGAAAAAAATTGCAACCACAGTCCCAATTTTTTTTTAAAAAGCACAAATAAGCCACAATTAAATATTAAAAAGGTAATTGGTACATAATGTCCATATCTTTCACCGTTATCGTGAAAAACTAGAGATGAACATGGTTTCACGGGTTACCTTTCTTCTTGACATGTAAAGGGACACCGTGCGGCAGTAGTCTATTTCGTTGATACATACTTGGGTGTTGCGATGAAAGTTGCATACTTGGATAGACGGTCTATCACGACGATGATGATGTTAAAATCTCCAACCTTTGGCAAATTGGTAATGTAGTCCATCGATACCTCTCGAATGGTCTAGTTGGGACATAAATGGGCTCCAACAAACCTGCCTTTTTCTGATGATCT
>CAIGRE010256375.1:0-18488 GCA_903798275.1 Fraxinus angustifolia subsp. syriaca
AATCACAGTTTTGTTGTAGTGCTAGTGCCTATTCTTCTTCAAGCCCTATGATGCATACCTTATCTCGAGTATGTTGAGTTACTGCGATCGATACTACAACATCCCATTTTTCTTTATAATTGTATTTTTCTCGCTCATGGGAGGTTACCATGTTCCTTTTACTAGGTTTTTCCCAATTCAATAGTTTCTGACATAATGGCCTTGTTTGTCCCATACAATACAAAACATGAATGGTTTGAACATGTCTTTTGGGACATCGACCTCTTTTGTTGTGATTTTGTTGGGCTTCCCTTGTATGAAAACTTTTTCGTATTTGTTTTATTTTAATTCTATTATTAATTTGTTGATAGGGTTGGCATTTGCTTTTATAACTGAATTTTACTTCCTCCTTTTTCTTTAGTAAGATCTCAACGTTTTCTTAGTCGGCTAGCAAATTTTTGAGATTGAACAGTGCAATTGCTCTGGCCGACCTTGTATTGCGAAAATAAAGCCTCTAAATTCGGGTTTAAATGCATGTATAATTATTTTTCTATCTTAAAGTTGAATTTTACTCGTAGAATCTAATTCATAGATTTCACGACAAAGAGATGTTACATAAGATGTTACCTAATTAAAAATGTTGGTCTAACGTTATATCCACGAGTGTAGAGAGTAGCCCGTTCTCTAGATTCTGAACCCATAGATCATTTTTTTGAAAACAGTGCTACGAATGTGTCCTATACTTTGGCATGTTTATGTCCCTTATACACTCTCTTTGTAGAATACATAGCCTTATCTACTTTTATCTTTCATTTCTTCGGAGTCCTACGTTCTTTGGTGGTGTCACATCACTGCTGCCTACTACGTCCCATAAGCATTGCCCTCAGAGATGTGACTCCATGCAAGTTTTTCATGTGATGTAATTTTGATTATTAAGTTGCCTATCTTGACTTGGTTAACCTCCTCATTGTCAAAGCTTTATGGAAACTTCACAATTTCAACTTGTGCATGATATCAAGAAGCTCGAAATGTTCGTCCCTATGTTGAGTTGACTAGTTGACTTGCTCTGATAACAAATTGTTGAGTTTAACACCAAAGAAATAATCTATTATTTTACAAAGAAAACACATACAATATAATCAATGTGGGACACTACACACTAATATCTCTCTCTTATTAATCTAACTGCACACTTAGTGCACCTCACCCTTTTGCTTTATCACTCCATCCACTATCTTTTTAACTTATAATTCTCACTTATCACTCAAGCAAGCAAGAGAATTGCTGAACTCATAAATATATTGATCAAAACTTCTTACCCGATTCTTCCAATGAGGTTGGTTTAGAAAAAAAAAAAAATAAATAAAAAAAAATATAGCAAGTACTCTAGGACCTTCTCTGCAAGTCGGTTACTTTGGAAAAATCCAGATATGAAGGAAGTGATGAGAGATAAAGCATACAGAAGAATCTGGACATGTCCTAGTCGGTAAAGCCTTTTCAGACCACTATCCCATGTTTATTTCTGCTGCATTACACAAGATAAATCTTGAAAGACATTGACTGTGTTCCCCCGCATTCAATCATTCTCCTTGGGATAAGCTCGTAGTTTAGTAGTCAATTTATACAGATTATATTCTTCAAGAAAAACACGCATATCTGCTTTTCAAATCCAAGATAAGCTCCATTATTTTGTTGGGTTGGGGAGGTGTTTTTAAAAGATAACAGTATATTGATTACTTCCAATGCTAACATTTTGCGAGCCTAAGTAGCATTTTTGTTAGAATTTTTATTTTTTTATTTTTAGAATCTAAATGTTATTTAACGGTTCCCCATTGTTTGGGCTTTATGGGAAAGTGATGTATAGAGTGGAAGTTTTAAAATTCTCCATTTGACATACCTATTTCTTGGACACTGTATTGGAGACTGCCAGGCTGAACGCCTTGCTGTTCTTGGCTCGACCTCTTTGCAACACACAGTCTAGGATTTTATGCTCGAAAAATGCCTTCGTAATTTAATCTTTACTATGCTTTTTCGCTAGATGCATTTAGCTAGGAATGCTGGGAGACATGTTAGAGTGAATGTACCTTTCTAATTGATTTTCTTTGTCTAGGTTTAATGTGGTAAAATGGTGGCCCACCCTATATAATGTGTTTGAGATGGATGTGAAGTCAGATATTGCTAGAAGGCAAGTTATGCAGAAAAATTCTTAATGTTTTATGGCACTGAGTGTTGAATTGTCTATAAAATATACATAGCCGAAGCACGATGTTAAGATGCATGCTATATTGTACTAAAGTGGACAAGTTGAAAGGTAGCATTAGTTTAGGAATAAATAAGGGAGTTACTGCTTATGTGGTTGGAGCACGTCTTACATTTCAATTCTTCCAACCTGCTCTAATTCTATGCATTACATACTTTTTAATTCCTCCTTGTTAATAATTGAATATGGATACCTTAAAAAAATGACACTCTAGCTACTGCTTCAATTTGACAGCTAAAATAGATACCCCAAATACCTTTCAGATTTTGTGAATTTACGAACTTTGCTCATAAGCTGATAAAAAAAATAATAAATTACCAGATCTATTCAAGCTGTACTTACTACTGAGGATCTATAATAAACTGTTTAAAATTGCTTATCAGAAAGAAGCCACGCATGCAAGACCCTTTTTGTGATTTTGTTTAGTATCTGTACCATACTGATAATATTCCAATGCAGTGGCAGATGTATTGTGCTGAATTGTGTTTTCTTAATAACTATGGAGAGAGCATTGTTTTTGAACATTTAAACTCATCTTATTTAAACACTATTTGAAATATGCTAATCCTTAAAAAATATGAAAACAGGATATGAATATTTTTTTTTTTTTTTTTATAACCGTGGATGTCCGGGCTAACTTGCGCGCACCTCGACTAATTCCACGGATAAAATGTCAACCGGGGAAAAAAATGCAATTTATTTTTTTTTTTTTTTGATAACCGTGGATGTCCGGGCCAGCTTGCGCGCACCTCGACTAATTCCACGGGGCCCTGAAGCTTACAGCCGTTTCTCACCTCAATAGCCCTGAGAGGACTCGAACTGGTGACCATTGGGAGCAAACAGGATATGAATATCTAATTAGACTTGCTAGTTCATCTACCTAACAATCCTCTGTGCATGCTTTTCTGTAACTTTTCATGTATGGGGGATCTATGCTTTGGCAACCAGATCTTCTGTTCCATTTTTGTCTTTTTCTTTAGGAAAATATGTTTTAGGCTGGAACAAATTCATTATCCTTGTCATAAATTCCCTGTAAATTTTGGGCATGGTAAAATGTTATTGTTCTGTTTGATATTTTGCTGAGCCTGCATGCATATGTGATATTTTATCATGCCCCATAATTCATCTACTGATCCCACAGAAGAAATTTTAGAACACATTTTTCGGGCACAAATTTCTTTTTCTATTCTTGACTGGGGTTTAGAGGTAATTCTATCTTCTGCTATATAATGAGATTTGTCTCTGAGCCTTTGTTTAATGTCCAAACATCATCTGGAAAAAAGCTACGGAAAGGTTTAATTATTGTGATCAATGTGAAACAGAACTTTCACCTGTTAGATATGCTTCGTAATTTCTGACGTCTTGTGTTTTGTCTTGTTTCAGGTAAGGGCTATATCAGAGTTCTATGGTAAACCCAAATCTTTTACCAGCCTATCAGATGCTGCATTCTGCTCCTCCATTAAACACATTGCTAAGCCAGAAAAATGCTTCCACCATGAAATGTAAGACCTTGCTTCCCTATAATAATGGGACGAGAATAATTGTATCTTTTCAAGAAGCAGCAGTGGGAGAATATCAAAACACCTACCAATTGTAAAAGTTCACTGGCTCTTGTGGTGTCTCTTAGCTCCTGTGTCAGCAACGACAGGGAAACTTCTAACCAACTCATCATCTCCTGTTGAGAAGTTTTCTTCATGAGATCTTTCCGTCTGATCTACAAGGTGCGGCAGCAAAACCATCACTGGCTTATAGATTAATAACAGAAACAAGTGAAGCAGATTATGTAGTTATTTCCTTCTTTTGCTATGCCATCGTACAAATAGATTTAGATAGAAGTTCATGGAGGTGGAGACATTTGAAGATCTTTCCTATCTGCTCACACACTTTTGAAAGTTCTTAATGAAGTCAAAATTTCTTTCTACAGAAAAAAGTTTTTCATCTTTGACAGATTTTGAGCTGTGCTTTTTGTAGAACTTAATTTTGGTTCCCTTATGACCTCCAAGGCGATGAAACATGTTATTGCTGGGAGAAATCTTGGTGGATGCTTGCTTTCTTATCGAGGTCAGCTGGTGTAGAGCATTATGCATCTAATATTATTTAATCTTGCTATTATCCTATGCAGTTTTCTTGATTATTTTTTTTTTCTTTTCATTCCATTTTCTTTTGTTTTCCCAGACTTCTGTAAGATATTTTGGGATTTTTAAGCCCTATTTTCAAGTCCCAATTAATATTTGGGTAGTTTATCTGTTTTGGTTAAGATATGTATTAGTTGGTACTGGAACTGACCTACATTTGAAATGCCAGTGACTGCTGGAAACTTCAGCTGCTACCATTGGGAAAGGATACGTTGGATTAAAGTGATTAACAAAAGATGGATCATACCCTTGTAACTATAAAAGGTATGGAACACAACCTAGCTTTTGAAAATAATCAAACTATTGATGATGGTTGGCTTTGTTAATTGCTTCCATCTAAGTTAGATCTTAGCGTCTTTCTTATTATTAATGCCTGCTAATCTCTTGCTCATGCGCAGTCTATACTATACATGTTTTGTTATGATTCATTTGTTGTATTGTTCTCTGGAAAATATTGAAAGTAAATTTGTTAATGCATTTTCAGCAGTTATAGAAAAAGAATGGTTAGTCTCCAAGTTTCTTAATTTGTCCATTGTGGATCTTGATGTAAAAATTAAGTGGATTGGTATCAAAAAAATTTATGATGCAGTGAGGTCATTTATGCACCGCAAACTTATTAAGTTGTACTTTCCATGACGAAAATATTGTATGGATTACTTGGAGAAAAACTAGCCATTGAAGTTTTGAAATGATACGGTATCCATAATGGTAAGAGTGGTAAACCAGGTGATGGGGAATCAAAATGGTGAATTTATATTAGTTATCTAGTCTATGTTGTTCGGACTCTTGGAAATAGACGAAGTACCCGCGTCGGACACGATACGACATGAGTATGGGTATGGGATATGTGTCGGATCCTCCAAGTTTCAACCGGACACTTCGCTGTTTTTGCTTCTTTCTTTTTTTCTTCCCTTTTCTTCTTCGGTGATGACACAAGGCTTTCCCTTCTTTTTATTCTCTCCTCTTTGCCTTTTCTTATTTTTTCTTCCTTCTTTCCTCCATGTATTGATGGTTTATGGTTTTCTTTGTATGAAATGAAAATAGGTTCCATATAGTACAACTTAGTATTCCATAAAGTTTAAATTGTAATCAAGTCCCTTATTTTCTATTTTATATAACATTTAGTAATTAACTTTCCATAATTGAAAACTAAACCTCAAAATTCTATTTTATTTGTTTTAACCTCTTATTCAATACTCATTTCCTTCTTTGTGAAAGATTGACTTTGATCTATTCAAAATGACATCTTGGGTTAATAAAAAAAATAGAAGTTTGAAAGACGTACCCACATACCTGTGTCCACAATTTGGACTATTTTTAACCATGTTCCTGTCCTAAATTTTAGAAAATAATGGATCCGACACTTAGATACATACCTGTACTCGATACCCATACCCAAGTTCGAGCATCATAGATTCTAGTTTGACTAGAATTAGGTTATTATTTGATAGGTTTTTGTAGTTTGACTAAATTAGGGTTTATTTACTTGTTTCCTTCTCAAATTAGGTTTAATTAGACAATATAAAGAGTGCTTATTCATTGTAATTTACACACTTAGATATTGAATAAAAATTTATGTTTCTCCCTCTAAAATCATTTTTCCCTCCCTCTTCTCATTCTTCTATCTCTTTCCCCTTTTCTTAATATTGTTATTGTTCATTGCATCCTACATGAATTTGGTATAAGAACTTGGCGATATCCTCTAAACGGATTTTGATTTACCACTTGAAGTATTTCGAAGCAACTGTCTAACATAACAACCACCATCCAATCCCTTTTCACCATTACGTAAACTCCAAATATCAACTCCCATTTCATCCAACAACAAAACTTCCTTCCACCCAACATCCAAATCCAAATCCACACCAAAAACTAAACATGCAAAATAAGGCAGCTATTAAAGGTACAAATTAATGGTAGAAAGAAGATTGATTTCTATCTTATTTTAATTCATTGTTAGCCCAAAAAAATCGATTTTTTTTTTTCTCTGCCTTAGCAATGATAGCTGTTCAAAATCAATTGTAGAGTACTGCGTTACTTTGCTACGACAAACTCACCAAGAATTGAGTCCCTTCTTTGAAAACCAAATAATCCATATAAAACAGCCCACTGACCTAATCATTATACACTACCACACATACCTAGTCCACTTGCCACAAAACCACACCCAACCTTCAACCATTACCCAAACTCTAACACCTATCTTAGCCTATTTACCATAAAGCCCAAAACCCAAACTTAACTACCATCTCGACCCATTCCAAAAAAATAAACACAAACAAGCCTAAACACTCCAAATATATAACCCGCTAAGACACATATACCCAAAACCTAACCAATTAACTACTAGCCAACAAGCCTTGACCCAATCTCACAACCTGTTAGCTAAAGCCCAGCCAAATTCGATCACTCGCCGCAATCTTCTTTGGTGGCTATGTTCATGTTTTGGATCTCCAAATAAGCAGCCTTCTCAAGTAAATATTACAAGTTTAGCTCCAAGCGTGGAAAACAGAATCGCCTTAAATAGTTTCTTCCCCACCATAGCGATTCTAGATGGACGATGATGACTTGGACACTGTTGGGCTCTTTTGAGTCTCGTGAGCTACCAATTTCTTTTATCTTGAACAAGTGCTTTTATTTAGGTGTTTCAGCTTGCCAGTTTTAATTTAAAAATTAAATGAGAGAAACCAAAAGAACAAAAAATATGCTTTTACTTTCTAGTTGCTTTGTTATCATTTAATAAAATAGCAATAAAAAATAAAAAAATTAATTTTAGAATTATGTTCTTTTATTGAGTGTGTACTAAGTGATAATTTGCAATTATTTCAAATAACGTGCTTTGTCTAGGCACTAAACTCAGGTTATTTAGCACACTTTGAAGAGCTATTGCACATTTATGATATTTATGAAGCTTCCACATTACAATGTCTAGGTTTCTCAATGATTTAAATTCTGAAATTAGGCTGACGACATTAGATCCTTATATGAAGCTTACCGGCATGCCAATCTATGAGACATATCCTTTCATCTTCGCCAAGCAATTCATCTGCTAGGCCTACAAACCTAGTCCCGATAATCACTTTCTAAGTTGGGTTGTGTTAGTCCTCATCATGAAGAAGAAAATAAGGTCTTTATTGTTGAGCCTTTTGCATATTCTAATAACAAAGATGAGAGTTTCGAACATTGTATTATGTCCCCTTTCATGACCATACTTGTAGTCCATAAGAATAACAATGACATAGTTGGGAAATTGCCTGTGGTATTTCCACCTCTGCTAATGGTTTGCCTACTCCTTTGTGAACCTTTAAGGTTAACTTTGTAATGCCATTACCTCATCTGATTGATAGTCCTGGTTTGCCTTGTTTTAGTCCGAGGCAATTGTCTGCTTGCATACTTTTGCTATTGATATTCTGTTGTTGCCTAATAATCATCGTCATATTTTTTAAGCTCCTTAGTTGTCAATGTTCCTAATTTTCATGCTAAGCTTAGAAGACAGATTATTTTTAATCATAAAACTTATAAGCTTTCTTTTGATGAGCTATCTAGGACCGGATTCTCTACGGTGAACTTTATGCTTTATTACGTGTTTCTTTAGCCTTGTTTTCTATACACATTAAGAAAGTTTTTGGATCATTGGCACTATTTGACTGGTCATCACACTTGAATGAAAATTATATTTTCAATATTGTCGAATTATTTCCTTATCAGGGCAGATTTAAGCCACCATTGTTGCAATCATTTGATTCTGCACGTGAGTCTATTGTGCTAGTACCTTGTCTCCTTATTATGTGTAGTCGATTGATGTTTTCAATGGATGGGTTGCACAGTATGCTACATTCCGGAGTTTGCTATCAGTATTTGGTTCATAACAAAGATCCCCCTTAGTATGAGTTCATCCAGCTGTTGCTGTCAAGAGTTCAGTGCCTATACTTGGTCAGTTGGTCTCCTTGGAGAACGAAGTTGTAGTCTATCTTGCTAGTATTGAGTTCTCTCAGTTGGGGAGAAATGATGGGAATCAAAGTTCATTTACTTGTTTCCTTAGCAAAATTAGGTTTAATTAGACTCTATATAAAGAGGGTCTATTCATTGTAATTCACACTGAGATAATAAAAACACTTTATTTTCTCTCTCTAGATTCTCGTTTCTCTCCCCTCTTCTTCTCTTTCTTCTCTCTCATTCTCCTCCTTTTCACAATATTCTTATTGTTCGTTGCATCCTACATCATCAGGTTACCAGGCAAGTGAAAATTATTAGACTTTGGCAAATGTTAGTCACATCATAGATAGTGTAGACATGATAGGATGCATCATAATACACTGTTAATAATGTAGGTATAATGGTTAATAAACTACAGAGTTTACTGAGAAGATGCTAGATTTGCTATTGTTTTATTTCATTTTTTTATAGTTCTTGTATCTTGTATCGTCAAATTTACTGCTTGCCCTAACAAATAGATTTTCCCCCAAGAAAGAGAAAAACTCAAGGTTCAAGGAAATTTGAGTTTTTGATATCTTCTTTCATGGTGTGAATGAAAACCACTCTACATGCTTTTAAGGGAGTGGGGCAGGATTCACCAGGAGTTTGCAAGAAACATTTGAAAGATTACAGCGTGGAACCAGTTCTTTTTAGCTGATTCATAGTGGGGATACGCAACTGAAGGAAAGTTGGCAAGCGTTACTACTATTCATGAAATTCATGCAATCCATAAAAATATTTTTCATTTAGGTGAATTATTGAGTTATTTGCTGTAATCCCATTTAAAGCATTAATTACTACCAACTAAAGACCCATTTTCCCCCAGATGCAGCTAAATCATCATTAGCTTTCTTGTTTTTTGTGAGACACTGATAAGAACGAATTGATTACTTTGACGTGGATAGGAATGACTTATTTAATTTATCGTACTGTAGGTCGTACAGCGTTGATGAACTGAACATATATTAGGGGTGGCAATACGAGGAAACCCTTAAGAATAGATTTTCTCTGAGAAGTCACCTTCAGATTTTTCTCTTCTTTTTATTGTTATTTTTTTTTTTTGAATTTTGAACCCTTCCCCCAAACGTGACTCGAATCCAGGTCACTTACCTGGTAAAGTTTCCCCCTTGACCATTTCTTTATGGGCCCAAGCCAGTTGTGTTCTAAAATTGCAAGATTATTTCTACTATTGGAAGCATTGTTACTGTTGTCTTATTTTTCTATTAGAACTCCAGATGATATTGCATGCTTTTCTGTGGCTATTCCATAAACACTTCTTTAGTTTCCTTGTGTTAATTTTTCAGTACTCCTTTCTTGTGTTCCCTCTGGTAATTTTAATGTCTGAAATTTGTGCTATCAGATTTTGACATCCCTTGGAACTGGATACTTCCGTGGACATTACACGACCTTGCATGAGGTTGGAGGATTTGAAGATAATCCATGAAGATGAAAGAGCAATTTACTCTATTCTTGTAAGTAATTTTTGGCGCAACCCTTGGGAATGCCTGCATATTATGAGCTTATGGCTTTGGGTAGAACGTATGGGCTTCGGCAATTTGATAAGCAAGATATATTCCCAGCCTCTATGTAAAATGAACGAACTTGCTGATGAGGCTTCTATATGTCTCAAGTGCGTGAATGGTGCACAACTCCCATTCTCAGGTGAAGATATTGAGATTCCACTGACTCGAAACCTTATGACCCAGGACATTCGGCTTATTGCATTGTCTGAAATTGGAAGATTAGCCACTGAAGTGTACATTCCTGTGCTGGCTGACATAATGGCGAAGGCAAGTAATGAAGATGATGCAGAAAGTTTGTTTCACAACCTTATGATGATGATGTCAGGCAAAGCTTTTCAAACTTTGTCCATGAACCAGATGATGGCATCATCCTCTTTAAATGAGTCATTGACGCTGAGCTTGTCTCAATTGAGAATCGGAGGAGCTGTCTCCCAAGGCAGGACTCCAGTAAATGAGATAGCACGAGAGGACAGGAGAATGTTTGCTACATTTTCAAGGGGGTATCCTGTATCTGAAAGTGAAGCAAGGCAGTTCTTAACTAGGATCTATGGGAACTGCATAGAGTCTATCTACATGCAACGGGTGATGCCTAATGAACAAGCGCTTTATGCTATAGTTGTGCTACATCGTCCAAGCTTCGTTGGTGCAATTCTCAATGGTCAAATCAAGGCAAAATTTTCCGTCAACGGAAAGCATATGTGGATGCGCAAGTTTGTGCCGAAGAATGGGAGGTCCTACTTACCACTTCCAGCCCGTTAGATAATCATAATAGGACTTCTGTATACTCTGTCTCTCCCCTTCTACCGTATGTTGTACTTAACTCTTGTTATTGGTGCAGTCAGAATAATGTACAAGAGTTTTCCTTATTTTACTTGATTTAACTTTGCTTTATTTTTTATTAGATAGGGCTTAATAACCATTTTGGTAGAAAGTGGGTGACGCGAACCCGGGTATGGGATCACCGTGGAATCACGGAATTAATTGAAAATGTCGAGAAAGTCTAAATTCAGGTTGCAGAAAGTAGAATCTCGACCTACAAATTATTGAACCAAGCAACCAAACAAAAATAAATTTTGAATGATCTCTTGATTACAAAAATCAACGAACTTCGATTTGCGAACATCACAAAAGGTGCCTAATCCTTTGATGAGTTCTAAGCGTTGAACGCCACAAATATAACAATAGATAAGTTCTAAATGTTGAATGCCACTAATATAACAATATTTGATAAGTTCGGTACATGTTCAATCAAGAACAAAAAGAAAGAAATCTTATTTAATTTATAATGTCAAAAATGTTCTTGTTACAATAAAATAAAGTTCCGTATTTATACTAAACGTAGGAAAATATGGAAAATTGAAAATATCACTTAAAGATTATAAGAATCTTACCTAGACTTAAATTCTAACAAAATAAGGAAATTCACGAAAAATTAAAATTCTCGTCAAATTGTCCTCGGCATGTTTTGTGCGGCCGTAAGCTCAAAAGTACCATGCACCTGCATTTCCTGTGCAGAATTTCGTGTTATTTTCGGAATGTACTCATGGGTGAAAATTCGACAACCGAGCTGAAAGTTATGCGCGTTTTCATTCATGATACTCGTTTTCTTTCCAAAAATCTTCCAAATCTTGAATTCAACTCGTTTCGGCTCCCGAGCCCTTCACGAAATTTGAACCTTGACTTGTCAACTTCTTCAATTTAGACTTCAAAACTCGACCAAGTGATTGTCTATTCTGGATCATATCATTACCTTTCTCTTCGAGAAGGATTCGACCTTGAATCCGTGCCTTGTGATCGCATAGGGGATAACCAGTCTACTACATAACTCATCACTGCACCACCTGGATCAAATGAAAAACTTTTCCTTCCATGGCATATGATCAATACACAGTACCCATCCATTTTGTAGGTATGGATTTATTGTAGGACAAATACAATCACCCATACATGTTGTATGAACTCCCACGTACAACGATCCACATAAAAGAAAGAATTAAGCAAAATACGGTTGAATTTGTTAGCTTCCCATTGAATTGGTTAGCTTCCCCCTCAATGAAATATGGGTCATTGTACTCATAATGCATTGTATCAACCATATCATGGTTAATAATGAAACTCTGCTCTTCATTCCCAACAATATTTTTAACAATTTGCTTAACACATTCTGCCATTATTTGCCCACTCTCTTGTTGAACCATCTCTACAATTTCTATACTAGCCTGCTTGTGCTCCTCTTTAATTGGTTCACTCTCCCCAATATCAACTGCATTTTTCAATCCACCATCCTCCATTTCAAATTCCTTATTTCTGGACTTCTACAATTCAACTTTATGTTCTCCTTAGGTGTGGTCATCTCCCTCTTTTACTTTTCCTGTTTTGCCTCACTTCTCACCTTCCATCGGTCTGCAAAAGGATTGTTCTAGTGTCAACCTAGCCAGAGTGATTTTTATCCCGTCCTGAAGAAATCTATACATGTTCCTCTCCGTATCATAAATAACATTCCTCTCATACCTCAAAAGTCTCCAAAACAAAATAGGAAAAGATTTTAATGAAACTACATCATACCAAATTTCATCACTATATCTCCCAATTGTGACATTCAATAAAACCCGTTTGGTCACATCTACCTCCCCACACTCCTTCAACCAAGTCATCCTATAAGGCCTATGGTGTTATTGCAAAGGTAATCCCATTTTTTCCACCATTGTGATACTAGCCAAATTTGATATGTACTCCTTATCAATAACCAGACTTCATACCGTACTACCCACAAAACACCGAGTTTGAAAAATAAATCCCCAATTATCATCTATCCTTTACATAGGTGTAATCAAGAAAACTCAAGAAAAGAATTGAACAATTGAATGAGTGATATTTAAATTCAAAAAATTCATTCTTGAATTTTTGGATTGGAATGAAATAAACATATTTTGAATTTTGGATAGATAATATAATAGTGCTAACTTCCCAAATAAATCAAGTAATTTTTTTTTTTTAGAGTAAAGAGCTTTTATTAATTCAAAATAAAACTTAATGTTTACAATAATTGAAATTGCTATTTATACTAATAATAGAAAAATATGGAAAAACGAAAATATAATTTAAAGATTACAAGAATCATATTTATACTAATACTAGAAAAATATGGAAAAACGAAAATATCATTTAAAGATTACAAGAATCTTAAAAATTATAACAAAATAAGGGAATTCACAGAAAATTATAATTCTCGTCAAATTGTTCTCAGCATGTTTTTGTGCAATCGCAAGCTCAAAAGTACCATGTGATCGCGTAACCTTGTGCAGAATTTCGTGCCATTTTCGAAATTTACTCGTGGGAAAAAAATTTGACAACCGAGCTTAAAGTGATGCCTATTTTCATCCATGCTACTCGTTTTCTTTCCAAATATCTTTCAAACCTTTAATCCAACTCGTTTCGACTCCCGAGCCCTTCACGAAACTTGAAACCTGGCTTGTCAACTTCTTCAATTTGGACTCCAAACCTCGACCAAGTGATTGCATATCCCGGATCATATCAGCAGGGGACTGTGGTGCAATTATGATGAGCTCTACCATCTTAAGATTTTGTTGTGTTTTAAATTAAACTTCGATGGCCAGAGGTTATGTGATGAGTGTAATTAACTCATTAAACAAATACCTTTTAAATCGTAGTTTTTAGTATGTTCTTGAGCACTTATGGGCATTTTAATGTGCGTTTTGATGTTGTGATATAGATTAGTGAAATTGAAGGAAATAAGCAAAAGTTGAAAAAAAAATGAGAAACATGCTAAATTGTAAGAGATCCAAAGTTCGAGGACTAAAGTGTAAATACTCAAAAGTTGTATCGAACCTCAAAATGAAAATTCAAGAATTCTAGGAGTCAATTGGATGAAGAAAGAAGTCAAAGTGATCAAATATAATCAAAGTATGATCATACATCAATTTCCAATCGAGAAAGTTATGCTTCAGATTCATAGTCTCATATTGAGACTCGTGTTTGACATAGTAAACATTTTAATTGAAAAATTATATCTGAATAAAAGTTGTAGCTCTTTGAGTTATCTTTCCAAAGAATCTTGAATCCCCTTGATCGGAAATCAGGAGCAAAAGTCATGATAAGAATACTGAAGGATGCACAGTATAGTCTCCATCGAAGATGGGCGCAACGACGCTGGGATGTGGGCACCAAGCACCCATGTCTCTGAACCAGGATAGAGAAGGCAGTGCCACAGTGCCCATATTGGGTGTCGAGGCACCGCGGCACCCGAGAAAGAGAAAAAAAACTTGTGTTTATATTTTTTTCGGCACGACCCAACTCCAATCCGTGTTATTATCTAATCTTGATGTTTAGTCTCGTTCTTGAATGATTTTATGATATGGATCTAATTTTTGAGAGGTGAGAGAAAGCTCAATGGCCGCCCCTCCTGTATTCTTCATGATGAAATTAGGTTAAGATTTACATCCCAATTTCCTTTGAATAGAGTTTCAATCAAATAAGGAAAGTTGCATTTGTGTGCCATGATTTTCTTTTCATAGTCTTCAATATTTTGGTCATAACTTTTTCTCCCGATATCCTATTGATATGATTCAAAGTGCATTGGAAATCTAAGTCAAAGCGCTAAAACTCTATTTGAAATATAATATTTCCAACTCGAATGTTTACTATTTAAAAAATGGGTCTCAAACTCTGGTTGAAAATCTAGAAAATGTTTTGTGCTGTTAAAAATTGATTTGTAAAGATCATTTGATTATATTTCATTGCTTTTTTCCTTCTTATAGAACCAAATTGACGTCTAACACTCTCAAATTTTCATCATGAAGTCATTCACAATTTTTCAGTATTTACACTTTAGTCCCTGAATTTTAGATTTGCTTCATTTTAGCCATTGTTCGGTTCTTTCTTCCAAATCTTCGTTCAAACTTGAGTTTTTCCTAATAAAATTGATAAATACTAAATTAAGCACTAATTCATCCAAAGAACAACAAAATATCTTCATTTAGAATCTCGAATAAGTGTATGAACTATACTTATCAAACCCCCAAACTTGAATCTTTGTTTGTCGACAAACAAAACTAAAATTCAACTATAGAACAAACATGCAAAAATAATTAGCTAGCTAACTCGACATCTTATCTCATGAAATCATGACGTTAAATCTAAGCACAACTTCAAGATCACGATATAGAAATCAAAATCTACTTTTACAATGCAAAATCGACGTGTATGTGCGCGCGCGTGCGCGAAGAATTAAGCATAGCATCATGAATTCACAGGTTGTTCCATTTCCAACCCTTAATAGTCAAATATGTTCTTATCCTCACCAATGATATTCACACTCCCCAAACTTGTTCTTTTAGCTCTTTTCAAGTTTGTGTGATCTAAGATTGAATTTTATACCATCACCACCTCTCTAGTTTAGGTAAATCTCACAAATTGTAGTTCGACATGTCAATAAACAAGTATTCTCCTTTAAATTTGACTTATTCAATTTCTAGGACTTAATTAGGTCAATAATCACTTATCAAAAGTCGAATATCCCTAAATAAGTGTTTGAGACATAACCAAGACAATTTGTGCGTCTTCTGTTTCATACTCCTGCTTTTTTAATTTTTTTTCCACTATCAGAAGCAGTTCCTTTTATATAATAAATCTTGGATTTTATTTATTTAGAATAAAAGGAAGATATTCCTTCAAAGTTAACACGGTGTTTTTATCAATCATACTTCAACATAAAAAACTTCCAATGGCTAAAGAAAATAGGGGAAACTCCCTCCAACAACAAAGAAAATATGGAAAACTTCAATTAACATATAAATGCATTTTTACTTATGTTATGTAGTCTTTGCACATGTGAATAATATTTTTAACAAGGTGTTGTATGAAACTCAAAAAGTAACATTCAGATTGATTAGACACAAATTCCGATAAAATATAAGTCTTTTCTTAAACGAAGAAATACTTAAAAGTAAACATAGAGCTCAAGAAACTTCAATAGCCAGTTTACAAACGGCTAAACTTAGAGTTGCACACATAATGCAATACTTCATGTTGTAGATCTTCAAGTGCTGTCATCTTTTTCTAAAATGTCCATATCAAGCTCTTTAAAAATTGATGACTGTAAAAATATTTATTAGTTAGACAAATGATGTATAATTTATTATTCAAATCCACTTCGTGTCACTTAACATTGTACAACATCCATAGTATGATGTAGGTGATGAATGTTCTACCCAAAATATAAAACTAGATAGCAATTAAAAAACAAAAATAACAATTATGAGAAATATAGATAATTGTATTTCTCATACCATGAATGTCAGACCATAACCAATCTCAAGCACACATCAAAGCCTCCAAAGTTTTATGGTGAAGTCTATTTCTATGTGGACTAATAAATCTACCACTAGTACTAAATGCAAATTCTGACGCCACTGTAGATACTGGGATGACTAAAATATCTCTTGCAACTTTTTGTAAAGAATGATATTTTATTGAATTTGCATTCCACCATACCAATATATCAAAATCATTCGATCTAGGCAATAGATGCCCATCCAAGAAAATATCAAACTCTAATTTCGTACTATGAGTACTAGTGGTATTAGAAACAAATAAATCAAATTGTGTCAATTTGGTTTGAAGAGCGAGTCACGTTTCCACTTGATCCATGTCTCGTTTTGTACTCATTTAGCAGCTTGAGACAAAATTTTCTAACATTTTCAATTTCAAAATATGAGACTTCATGTCCATGAATCATTGGAAAATAATATTCAACCAACTTCATTTTAAATTGTGGATCCAACACGCTAGCTACGGCCAAAATTCCATGAATCGCTCCAATATTTTTTGAACTTGTCAATCATACTTGAAGCCATCATTTTGATTTCATCATAAGGAGACTTCATCCAATCGTAAATTGACAAATTTATCTCACAAATATTAGAAAAATAAAGATTGGATGTTGGATATTTAGTCCCAGAAAATAGTTTAGTCACTTCAAAAAACACCTCTAACCTTTCACATATCTCGTTCGCCAAATTCCATTCAACATCACTAGACAAACATCTATATTGTAAGTCACGTTACTTTAGTCAAGAAAATACATCCTTATACTGTAAAGCACTACAAAGCATTAAGTAAGTAGAGTTCCATCTAGTTTTGCAATCAAGTGTTAATTTTTTAGAACAAGAGATTTTCAACTAACGAGCAGAACTCTCAAACTTTTCTACTCCTTTTGGAGTTGCTATCCAATATGCAACACTGTCACGAATTCTCTCAATACTCAAGTTAATGATCTCCAAACCATCTTTAACTATGAATTTCAATATGTGTGCACAACAACACATATGGAAAAATTCACCATTTAACAAAAGTGAACTACCAAAAAGCTTATCTAAAAAAATATTGATCATGACATCATTTGTAGTAAATTATTGACAACAATGTAGATAACTTACGATCGATATTCCAATCCAATAAATAGTCCATCAACGATATACTCAATACCTCAGAAGTGTGTGGACGTGGCACGCATATGAACCTATATTTAACATAAAAACAACATAGTTAGGACACAAATCAATTTAAATAGTACATGAAAATAAGTTAAAAATTAATTTATACAAGATCAAAGTACCTCATAATTTGACTTTGAAGTCTCCAAGCATCATCTATAAAATGTACGGTGATGGCCATGAGTCCTTTCTTCAGATTAGAAGTCCACATGTCCGTAGTGATTGTAATTTTGCTATTGTTCCTCTCCAAAAGACTCATTACTTTCAATTTCTTGTAATCATAGATTTTAAAAATATCATTCTTTATAGTGTTACGAGAAACTTTTTAAATAATGGTTGCAAAACATTCGTGAATCTTCTAAATCCAATGTGTTCAACCATTGAAAGAGGACACTCATGCAAGATTATCATACTTCCAAGTTCCTTTCGAGCATTGCCTTGATCAAAGGAGTAAGTACCCATTGAAATCCTTCCATTTGCGTCCATAATTGGATTCAATATTGTCTACTTAATGTCATTTTGATTTCGACAAAGACATCTTTTCATATGTTCATACAAATGTTTTGTCCCATTCTTGCTTTTAGCTCCTGATTTTTTTGACAATAGTTACAAATTGCCTTGTCTTCCCCCTTGATAAGCTTTTTTTTTTTTGAAATGGTTCCACACGATCGAAGTCAATTTCATTTTCTTACCTTGTCGGCTATCCTCCTTCTCAACACATAAGTCTATTAGATCTTGTTGTGCGTTTACCTGACTAGGTAAGTCTTCATGGGATGGACTATCACTTAATTGTAGTGGAGTACTTTCAATGCTTGGTACTGATGTACAATGCCTTAATCCAGACATCTGAAATGAATACAATCGGCTATCAAAAACTATAATAACTTGATTTTACAATCAGCTATCAAAACCTATAATTAAAATGAATACAATCAGCACAAATTTTGAAGAAATATATAAATGTTCTACCTAACAAATTGTATATGTTGATTTGGACTTCTTTCTTAATATTTGTAGAACTTATAAAAATTAAAGAAAGGATAAATTTGTTATAATTTATGTTTTACTTTTATAATACTAGGTTTTATTCATTTGTTTTTGT
>CAIGRE010256383.1:0-10099 GCA_903798275.1 Fraxinus angustifolia subsp. syriaca
TTCTTTTTCAACCACACATGCTCCATCAATCTACTATTCCAAAATACATTCTTTCAAAATAATGTGGCTCAAACACACCCTAAATTATATTTTGAAGATCATGGATGAAAGTAATCATATTGCTTTATATTACAAATGATAAGCAATACAAAGACAAAATACTGGAAAAATTTGTACATCAAAAGGTTGCATCTAAGACGATGGATAAAATAAGTACTACTGTTCACCAGTAAACCAAAATAAGGAAACTTTAAATGCTAGTGTCTTGTGATACCTGAGTCAAACCAAACATCCATCGTGTCAGTCCCTTTTTCATATTTTGATGCTTCATTGCGATATTTTTCAGGAAGTAATTCCTCTACCTTCATATACCACCATGCATCACTACCTTTCTGGGAAATTATAGCTGCAAAAGAAACAAGATACCCAAAAAATGCAATTGGATAAACTTTCATCAAGAAGTCATAAATGCAATATGCCCAAACATATCACATAATATAACCTTCGGTAAAATTATATGGACTAACCTACCATGAAATGGGAAAGTACAAAACAGGATATGGTAGCAGGTCCTTACACTTAATATGATCAATAGTCTCTCCATTCATCAAAGGCTCCTTGGATTTCACATGATAAAAGACTGGTATTGGCACACCCCAAGTCCTTTGCCGGGATATACACCAATCAGAGCGACTGGAAGTCATTGATGAAATTCGGTTTTCTGCCTGTTGAATCATGCAATTTTACCATAGTGCAATTAGATAATGTATAATAGTAATTGGTTAGTGAGGACATATTGCAATTGGGGAACACATATGAAACGGCAATCCAGTTTGTTAGACCTTTGACTTTCAACAGAGAAACAAATAGAAAGCATCACCAGGGTAAATGGTGACGGATCCTATCATCTTGGAGGGGTGGATCCAGGATTGAAGCTTGTGTGTAGAAGTTGGTACATACTCAGCATGGACTTCAATAGAGTTTTAGAAAAAAAGTTTAGGAAGGCAGTATCAGGGTAGAAGCAAACTTTTTTCCAAGGAGAATGTGAATTATATAAACATTTGGGGGATAGTCCCTGCCCCAAAACCCCAAAATGATCCTTCTACATGAAATTTATTAGTCAGAGGATGATTACCTGGGACGGAATCCATGTTACTTGGTTAATTGCATCCATTGCAGCTTCACGAAACCCTTCCACGGAAGCGAACCACTGTTCAGTTGCCCTAAAAATTGTAGGCTTCTTTGTTCGCCAATCATATGGATACTTGTGTTCTGCATAAAAGAAATGAGTTATTGACAAGCACGTCTATAATTATTTCTCCATGCCATCACAGAAAGCGAATAGATAGTGCCATTCATAGTCAAACTTACTGTATGGCTCAACCATGATCATTGATGAGTTCTCGTCCAAGTACTCTATAACAGCAACATTACCATCGCCAAGCACATCAAGCCCACTGAACCGCCCAGATTCTTCAGTAAACTTTCCATCATCATCCACAGGGGAAAGTATGGGCAAACCATATTTAAGGCCAGTTACATAATCTTCCTGACCATGACCTGGTGCAGTATGAACTAGTCCAGTTCCTGACTCTGTTGTAATGTAATCTCCACCAATGACAACAGGGCATTCTCTATTATCTATTGGGTGAACATACCTGAAATAGTGGTTGAAGACTACATGTTAGAGATGTGAACTTTCTGTTTGATAATGGATAACAAAGCAATCAAATGTTTTACTTAATCCCCGAGACGCATTGGAGGTTCATTCAATTTAGGCAAGGGTAATGGTTTTAAAAATACCGCCTTGCTCTCCTCCTTCATAAGCACAAATCAGTTTGCCCACATGAAAATTTCTCTTATTCCATGTTATTACCCCAACCCCATTCCCCTAAGAAATAGAGAGGCGGATATCTGCGCAGTAAAATTGATTAAAACAACCAATTTAGCACTTATTTAATAGTAAACTAACTGTCCTAATTGTGATATCTAGCGGAGCATCAGTTATTTATGGTCAAATTATTCTGTTTAATTTCATACTTAAAAATACTTTTAAACAATTAAACAAATAAGAGTAATTAAGCACATAGAAACAAGTCTACAGAAAAGCAAACATCTGCGATACCAAGCTGTGACATACCAACTCTACCTAATTATTTAAATACAAGAGTATATTAATGCAGCTTTAAGAGGGTATGTCACTGTCTAGACACCCAGGTAGTGCATTCCAATTTCAGAAGCCAAACAAATGGGGCAATTACACAAGACATCAAGTTGGTGTGGGAAGCAGCTGTACATGAATGTTTATCCACACCCACACTAGAATCAGAACAGAAAATCGGAGCAAAACTAGATAATATAAATCAAATTAATATTGATAAACATGACCTGCAATTTTCAAGCTGCGAGCCCATGAGTGTCTTTTTCAAGACAAGCTTCTTTCCCCATTTTGCTTCTAGGGCCGGTACAAGGTCCAAAGCTACAATCAGCAATATCTTCTCATTCTGGTTCAAGACATTGCCAAGTTTTTTCTTTCCATCGACAGTAGATGTAGAAACATCTACAGAATCTGAATGCACTTCAACCACAGCATATTGAAGCTTTGAGTTCACTGCAACAGCTGAAGATAAAAAGGAAAAAGAAAATCATTGCACATAATAAGCATTGATACATAGAGAAACAAATATATATAATGACAGCGACAGCAAGATGGATGTGCGATGTGAACTATGCATGCAGGATGGTAGGCCATAACAAAATTCTAACACTACATGATGAACAGAATGTACATTTTTTGGTGCAAGCCATGATTTTCTAAAATGAAGAGATATGGTGTGTGTGTGTGTGTGTGTGTGTAGAATTTATGTACTTAAGCATAAAACTTTGGAACAACTGAACAAGCAAGTAAAATATCATGTTTTACATATGCAACACCCACAGGACATCACAATTCTAAAGAAGTGGAATGTGAGCAAAAAAAGGAGTGGACAACATATACATACACAGCTTCAACCCAAAATAGAATGTTGTATATTATTCAACAGAGTTTCTTTCCATTACATTCTCAACCAAAAGACCTAACGGTCAACCTCTCAAATATCAATCATTACTTTTCGAAAGGAAGAACATCTACCACTTTACCGCCACAACTAAATCCTCATAGACCCACTGCCTCTCTGAAGCCTCTCTTAGTCCCCACCCACCCCACCACAACAGCAGCTGTAATACTTTCAGGCCACCGTCACCCCTCTTCCTTCCTAGAACCACTCACTTCCATGATAAAGAAAAATAAACAAAAGCAGGTTCCAATAAACAAAGACCGCAATTGCTAGTGTAATACAATGTTAAATACTATCTTATAATGATATATATCTATTTTTTTTAAACAAAATAACTCAAAAAAATGATCCCATATTTAACACTTTTACCATAAAAAGTAAGAGCATTTCAACGTGTGTTATTTCTTTTTACATAGAGAACTAATCATTCAGATTGAAAAAGAAAAAAAAAACCACTCATATTATCATCATCATCACAAATATTCTTTTAAAATGGTGATCAACTTAAGTTGAAAATGACTAACCACATCTTGGAATATAATAGTTTTACTACAACAAAAATTCCAATAAACGATGAAAAGCTTACCGGCATTGGCAGGAATGGTCCAAGGAGTTGTAGTCCAAATAGCAATGCCCAAATTGGGTAAGTAATCCTCTAGCATTTCACACAAAGTAGGGACAGAGACTAATTTGAAAACTGCATATACGCTCTTTGAAACATGCCCCTCCGGATACTGCATATAAATGTCAAAGAAATGACGAGAAGAAAAATAAATGTTTATAGCTTTAACTTGCAATACTACTAATTCACTGTTGCCAGAGCATTCTGACCTGTTATCATATACAAGAGCATGATCTTATGCACTGGAATAGTTCCTGGGGAAAAATACCGCAAGAATAGAAGGCTCATTTACCTCCAGTTCAGCTTCTGCAAGAGCTGTTCGTGATGAAGGACTCCAGTGAACTGGTTTTCTGCCTCTGTAAATATATCCTTGTAATGCCATCTGGCCAAACACTTCAATCTACTAGAGGATATGTTGACATGGAGATAAAAAAAAGTTGTGAGATTATTTGGAAATAGTATGTTTATTCTGTAACAAATATGAGCCTTTCCACCTATTAGTAGGGAAGTATGCAGAGTGTAACCGTGTAGGGGTGGTTTGAAACAAAATACGAGAATGGACGAATTTTTAAACATATTGGTGTAAATTAACCAAGCATAAAAGGAGTGCATAAACAAAATATATCCCCCAAAAATAAAAAACAGTTTAAGAGAGAGACTGTTAATCAGAATACCGCCTACCTGAGCAGCTTCATATTCTGGATCTAGAGTTAGATAAGGATGCTCCCAGTCAGCCCATACTCCATAACGCTGTCACCATTCAAATATATTCTAAGAATTTCAAGGATTCTCTAGTAAAACCTAGCACTCACTTGTAATTGAATAGCACACTTCTCTCATATCGGGAACTATTAATATTAATATCCCATAGATTACAACACTGTACAAATAATAAATTACAACCTTAAATGCTGCCATCTGCGCCTTCACAGTTGCCTTCGCAAATTTCGCTGCTTTTGCTCTCAATTTTAGTGGTGTCAGCTCCTTTCTGGCATCTTGATCCAGTGATTGCAAAACTGAAATTGTTCAGCAAAATTTGAATCCTTAGTTATTCAATTGGGCCAAGTTCAATCTAAGAGAGACTCCATGTCACAACTCATTTGCATCCCTAATCTATGTTACCACTGACTCAACCGACAGAGAACATCCATGAAGACAGCATGGCACTATTACTGAGACTCTAATTATGCTCATGCTTGTAATCATGGCACTGTTTACACGCATTTCGAGAAACGTAGGCATGGTCATGGATTCTGTGAATATCTCTAGTAAGAATGTGATATGCCATTCTCTACGAGCACTTCTTTAAATGCTCAATTTTGCTCATTATATCCCATATGTGAATGGACAATTTTCAATGTTAGGATTTGTGAAGCATAATCAACCAATCAACATAATACCAAATGAACTAGAAAAATTCTAAAATTAAAGGAGGTTAGACGTTAAAACTTGCCTTTCAACTCAATTGGTAAGCCATGACAATCCCAACCAGGAACGTAGTGAACTTGATAGTTTTGAAGAAGCTGTAACGAAAACAAGGAACAATTCAAGAAAACATCAAATGTATGTGTGAAAACATTTGGTTAGCACACACGTGTATGAGAAAGGAAGTGCATTGTAACAGAAGTAGACAACATTAATGTCTTAAATAAATTATTCCCTTCCTAGCTCATAGTAATAACGGTGAAACTAATCAAAGAACGCCAATGAAATAAAAGTTAATAATTTTTAATCAATCTTAGGTATATAGAAGTTACTGGTATTTATATTTCACGTAAACAAATCAATTAAGATTTCCTCTGCACTTAATCCAAATGGATACACAAAAATCTATTCAAGTGATTAAAATCAATATAAGAAATTAGTTCTTGAAAATGCAAGCCACGAGGTAGTTTTTTACCTTATATCGATTGATTATGTCCTTCAAAATCTTATTCAAAGCATGCCCCATATGTAAGTCGCCATTGGCATAAGGAGGACCATCATGAAGGACAAAACTTCCCTGTCAAGATGTTTAAACATAAGCATAAAATCACTTACTATAGGTAGAAACAAACATAAGGCAAGATCAAGGATCTAAGGCAATACCAGAACTCACCCCATTATTACCATCCACAACCCTTTTGAAAATCTGATTTTCATCCCATAACTTCTGAATTTCTGGTTCCCTTATGACAGAATTTGCTCTCAAGCCAAAAGCTGTCTTTGGAAGATCAATGGTGTGCTTATACTTACCATCTTCCTGCTTTTTCCCTGGACAAAATCATGCATGTCAATCACTTATAGAAACACATTTTGTTCAGGAACAAAAAGGAAGTTACTGTGAGCAACACAAAGTGAAAACCAAAATATTTTAAGTTTCAGATTCTTTGCAACCTTCAGATGAACCCTTCGCAGCCATAACAGGCTCACTTGATCTTTGCTTTGAGGATAGAGAAGATTCTTTACTGGAGTAAGTATAACAGTATGCCACGTTTAAGAGAGAAAAGACTTCCGCAGACGAGCTTCTTCTGAAATTTAACGCCTGGAAAGATGTTTGTCTCCTAAACGATGAGCAATTTCTCATCGAAAGAGCCTGAGAAAATTAGACTCTATATTAGCTTCCAAACAAGGCCCTTTTTCTTCCAAATTAAACATTGTTTAAAACAACTGGGGAAACCACGAAGACTTTATCTTTGCTTTCGCAACCATTCATATTTTCTTCTGTCGGATAAAAGCAGATTCCCAACATAAGCCGGGGAGAGACAATTCATCAAGCAGTTGGCATACCACAATCATCATAGAAGCAAAGACCGAACTTTGTCTCTCACGGCCCATTATATGTGCGGGTGTGTATACTCAAATATTAATATCTCAAGAAACTTCATAGTTTTGAATTCTACTACTTGCTAGTCAAGAAAAGTAGCCATCAACCAAAAAATACACATATATTTCACCTCATTATATAAAATAATATTACATATAAGACGTCAGGAAAGCCCATAAAAAAAAATGGGTTGACAAAAATGAATGTAAGATGTACAGATACAAGATTGAATACATTATATATGCAAGCAATATACTAAAATTACCCTGCAAGAGGACGTTTGTATAGCCATTTTGGATCCAGGGAGAGTGAACAAAAGGATTTGTGGGAGTTAAGAATTTAGTGAAGAGGATGCGAAGTCCCCATTAAATTCTATCTGTGGGAGTTTTTCTGAATTTTCATTGAAGAAAATTGAAGGAAATCAAGAAAATAATCTGTTTGTGGATAAAATGAGGCGGTAGCTTTGTTCAGCATTTCAGTCCCCATTTTCGAACTGAAATCGCATATTTGTATCGGCATCCATACTTAGAGTCGTGTGGAGCGAATTTCGTCGAAATCGTCGTATTATCGAATTTTGTTAACCAGATATTTTGTCTGGAAAAATTAAAAAGCCAGTAAAATGGAGTGTGTGTGGCTTGGCTAAGCTTAAAATAGTTTACTTATAAGCCAGTGTTTAAGCCTCGTCCTCCAAAAATTCGTTTTTTCCAAACTCATTTTTAATTATACATTCTCTCAATAAAATTTTGTAAATCCAAATTTTTATATTATTTTTAACCGAAAATTCTCCAAAAAAATTCACTATTACAAATTTTATTATCCTAAAATAGGGCTCAAACGGAGCCTAAATAAATAAATTTGTTTTTTAATCGATGTTATGCTTAACCAAACATCAATTACTAGGGAGAATTCTAATAATTTGATTAATATTGTGGGTTTTGGCTCTCTCACATCAACTTGATAATAACGTAACTATTAGTCAAGTTGAAAGAAAGGATGATGTAATTCAATCCAATATATTCGATTACATTTCAGTAATTTGATTTGAGTAAATTTATTTTTCCAACTTTGCAATAAACACGGTAAGTGGAGAAAAATTGTTTCGATTCTGATCCATCTTTTTCGTCATATCATGGTTCAAAATTCGAACCCAATATTATTCCGCGTCCCATCTACAAACAATGGAGGAATGGTGTAGGTTCCAATAGGAGTTTTATTTCGACCATCGATATACATTCTTGAAAAATGCTGGATGTCCACTTTGATACTTGATGTGTTGTTAAGAATGGATTGGAGGAAAATTTGTTCATTTTTTTTAAATTATTCAATGATTTGTTATCACGTAACACCCTGTAAAAAATAAGAATCGTGATATATATACACTAAAATTTACACCATCCATTACATTGTGTCACGCGACGATATCACATGTGTACACTAAATTTTACATCATCCATTACATTGTATTACGTGGAGATATCACATTGGACAGTTAAAAAGCATGTTGGGTATTTATGCCCCAAAAATGATAAACTGATGATAATAAGCACAAACAACATTGCAGAAAATTAAAGAACACGAAAGAATTGTTCACCCAATTCAGCTTACACCTAATCTGGATAGCTCAGGATTAGCCCAAACACTAGCATGCAAAAACCTTCCAAAGGGGAATTACAGAAATACGGGAAACTCAATCAGACACGATTTTATCATCAATCTACCAAGAGATCTCATAAATCGTAAAACCTAGCTAACATTGTCACAAACCACTACAGAACCCAGATCAACCAATATCTTAAGCCTAATCTACTATAACAACAAGAATCTCAAAGGATTTCACAACAAAATAATGATTAGAACCTCTAAGTGTTACAAATCAAACAAAGAATAAATTGAAGAACAGAGAGAGAGAGAGAGAGAGAGAGAACCCCCGGAAGACAGAATGGAAGTCTCAAGAATAGGCTCCAGCCCAAAAGTCATAAGGTGATGACTTAATCTCAGCCATTAATCAGATCCAACGGTACAGAACTCGTTCAAAGAAGCACAATCCTTGTAAAGAGGCTTTAACCAATTCGGGGCTGCCATGTGGCTTTCCAACTAACATATATTAAAAGAGTTGCTAATTTGTGGGAAACACATTTTCTTAACATTCTTCACATTGTTTCAAACATATCCCACACATCCTGGTTGTTTAAGTGTGCTTAGTTTAGCAAATCAATCATTATCGCCCATGTACCTGCAAAAATTACCTTTATCAATATTCGGTAAAGATAAACAAGTCTTAAACTTACCAACAGGTACAACTTTAGTCCACATATCAGAGGGGTTTTTGTCTGTATGAATTTTAATCAAGTTAACTTCACATGCAACTATCTTTTCTCTAATAAAATGATAATTCATCTCAATATGTTTTGACCTTTCATGATAGACATGATTTTTACTAAGTAATAGAGCACTATGACTATCAGTAAATATTGTAGGAGTATCATGCAGGAAGTTGAGTTCATTTAAAATCCATTTTAACTAAATGCACTCTTTAACAGACTTGGTTATATCAACATACTCAGCTTCAGTACTAAACAAAGTAACTATAGGTTGCAATTGTGATTTCAAAGTTATGCAATTATCATCAAGTGTAAAAAAGTAAGATGTAGTAGATTTTCTATGGTCTTTATCACCAGCAAAATTTGCATCTACATATCCCTTAAGTGTCGAGTTATTTGATCCCTTTAAATACTCCAAATCAAGATTTAATGTCCCATTTATATATCTCAACAGCCACTTCAAACCTACCCAATGTGGTTTACCAGGATTGGACATAAATCTACTAAGGAAGCTAATTGCATAAGCTAAGTCTGGTCTTGTAGTAATCATGGAAAACATAACAGATCATATGGTAATAGCATAAGGTATGTTTTCCATTTGTTTCATTTCCTCTTCAGTTTTAAGTGAATGTTCAGTGGACAGATTCATATGCGTAGCAAGAGGAACGGTAACAGAGTTAGAGTCTTTCATGCCAAACTTAGTTACTACCTTATTCAAGTTGGATTCTTGAGTGATAGTCAATTTTCCTTTAGATCTATCCCTCTTAATAATCATTCCTAAAATCTTTTTGACATTTCTTAAATCCTTCATATCGAATTCTAATTTTAAAAGGTTTTTCAGTCTTATAATTTCAGTCTTACTTGAGCTAGCAATAAGCATGTCATCAACATATAACAACAAGTACACGTTGAGACCACTTTCAACATTGTTATATTACAAGCAAGCATCACAGTCACTTCTTTTAAAACCAATTTTGATAACATATGAATCAAACCATTTATACCACTATCTATGACTTTGTTTAAGTTCATAAAGAGATTTTTACAATTTACACACATAGTCAGTTTTCCCTTCACCTCAAACCCTTGAGGTTGAGCCATGTAAATCTCTTCTTCCAATTCCCCATGTAAGAAGGATGTCTTAACATCTAATTGTTCAAGTTCTCAATCATAGTGAGTAACTAGAGCAAGAATCAACCTAATGGTCTTATATTTTATCACGGGGGAAAATATTTCACTATAATCAATTCTCTCTCTTTGTGTGAATACCTTTGCAACAAGTCTAGTCTTG
>CAIGRE010256454.1:0-15018 GCA_903798275.1 Fraxinus angustifolia subsp. syriaca
TTTTTTAAATGGTAAATAATACACATAACCGTGGATGTCCAGCCCAACTTTCGCGCACCTTGACTAATCCCACAGGGCCCTGAACTTTGCAACCGTTTCTCACCTCAGTGGCCTGAGGGGATTTTGAGTGGTATATTTATACCTATTAATTTTGTTTGTGGAGATAGTATAAGCTCTAATATTTTTCCTCCATCATTAATGTACATCTTCACTGTTCTTTCTTGCACATATTTGTCAGAATTTTAGAAGAATGTGTCACCATCTGCTTATCTATCGTAACATTGCTCTCCAGAGCTGACCACCTTAGCAACTCTAGCGGAACTTAATTTGATGTTCAATTCATATATTATTTGACATGGCTTAGTTACCCTGTCTAACTGTTGGCTGTTCTTTATGTGCATTTTGGCTTTTCATTTGCCTGTCAAAAACCTCACAACTTGTGAAATCATCTTTAGGTTGAAAATGGTGTACTCTGGATAATTGTGAATTCGGTTTAGCAAACTTGCGTAACTCGTGTTTATGAATATTATTTTGAAATATTGATATCCCATGGGATTGTAAATGGCCAATCTGAACTGAGCGTAAACAAAATTTTGGCTCTCCTCGCATAGGTCTCTGTTTGTGATCTATTTAACAGTTGTGTGCTTCCTTGATTTAGCCATTTTTCAAGCATGTTTTGGTTTCATGGAAATGTACAGTTTGTGGTTTAAATCATGATGAAAATTGCAAATCATTGGGAATGTATTCCCATCTAATGCTTGTAACAAATTGCAACTTGCAGCAATTATGAAACCCTGCCATCTTAGGGTTTGATGAATAGTCTGGAAATTTATGGACTCGGTACTTTAAGCTGAGAATATCTCTGACATCTCGAATTCACGAGCCATACGGTCAAGATTCAACCTCTTCTAATTCGTTTGTTTTGTAGTGGAGCATTTAGTTGCTCAAGATTAGCTTGTTTAATCAGGAGATGATTTGTGAAAAGTCCCAAATAAGTGGTATTGGGAGCTATGTATGAATGAATTTGTTATAACCTATTCTTAATATAATTATTTGTCGTGTTTAGTTTAAAACATAGTAAAATATAACTGATCTAATCCCAAATGAAAAATCAGATATTGTACGCCATGGGGCCAACAAAGCATTTCTATAAATCAAAATTTAATTTGACTTTCAGTTTTTGTTTTTGTTTTTTTTTTTTGGGAAAAAAGATAGATCATATTTCGATTTTTGGTTGTCAATATGGATAATTATTATTAGTTATGAGTAAAAATAATAAAAATGAGCCTTGATACGTCAATTTTAGTGTATTTTAACTTAGGATGCGAGAATTGCTCCTAAAATATCGTGATTGTTTATCTGGACAGCTGTTCGACTATCAATATAATATGGGGCTGCTATTGATTGAGAAAAAGGAGTGGGCTTCAAAGCATGAAGAACTTAGAGAAGCACTTATAGAAACCCAGGAAGTTCTAAAGCGTGAGCAAACATCTCATTTAATTGCAATTGCGGAAGTGGAGACGCGAGAGGAGAACCTTAGAAAAGCTTTGGATGTTGAGAGGCAATGTGTGGCTGATGTAAGATATTTCTTCTGCCTGGCCATCCTTTTCCATCTTTTGAAGTATACCAGTTTATTTGTTATTTAATTGGATCTTTTCAAGGGATGCTTTAGACCCTCGGGTTATAGTATGCATTATATTTCTGTCTTTTAACTATCAGATTGGTTGATATCTGTTTTCATGTCTTGTATTATGGCTATTGTTACATCTCATCTACAGTGAATTGGCTTTAATTACAATTTAATGATTTATTTTTAGCATTTTTTTGAGCTACCTAGTACCTAGGGGATACTGCAATTGATCATTATATCTTCATAGAAATTAAGTCTATGTGATTTAATTTATGTAGCCATTTCTTGGACTTCTCACCAAGCTTCTCATATAGCCAAGCTTATGTTATTGACATTTAAGCTTTTGGATTTGGGTTGTGAGTCAGTGATCTTGTTTGTTTGAAGGACAATAGTTTTGCGTAGAGTGTTTATAACCGATGGCTTTACTTACTCTGAAGGCAGAAATGCAAAAGAATGTGCTTATTAATATACTCTTCCTATATTACTATTTGTCTCTTTTTTCATTACAGATTAATCTACCTTATTTAAGGATAACAGTTGACGTTTTTTCAGCAGGATCTTGATAAGGTAAATAAGCTGAGTTAGTAACAAGAAATGAACAGTGTATTTTTGGGATTTTCTGTATAATATTTCACTAGATGGCAAACTGCAAATACAAGAATTAAAGATAATTCCAGCAATTCGAGAAGCTGGTTGTCTCCACAATGACTCACTATTTTTCTCCCTCTGCCTTTCGTTTCTCCACTTGCGTATAGCCTGCTCTGACAGAAATGTCTAACAAATTGAATAACAACCTCTAACAAACTGAGTGCTCTTATTTTAATTCTAGAAGTTTCTGTGCCTTGTTGTCACCCCCTTGCTTGACCGTTTTGCCCTCTGCGTCTGGTGTAAGTCAGCCTAATTGGAGGCCTATCAGATCTTTGTTCTTATTTGCTTTGAAGCTGTGAGTTGTGTCATTGCATTATGACTCCTAGGTGGATGACCTTTGAAAATTCTGGTCCTGAACCTTCCAAGTATAGTAACAACAAACTAGGCTACCAATTAGAAGAGAATAATTAAGTTATACAATAATAATATGTACATGTTTGATGTTGGATGTATGCCTATTTGGGTTAGCTTCTGCTTCTCCTTCTCCTTTTGCTTTTGGTAGAGGAGCTTCCTGATTAAGCGAAGCACTTTCAGAAAATTATTCAAACGTGTCCAAAAGTAACTTGTTAGTCTCAAAGTCATTTTTGACTTTTCAAAAGCCATGCCAAATGGGCTTATAATGTCTCATTGGGCTCAGTCTTTGCCAAAAAGTAACAAAATCTTCTTTTATTGCAGAATTGATTGTTGGATATATTTAGATTTCTTTTTAATAGCATTGTAGGTTAAGATATTATGCTCATTCTTGAAAACACATTTTTTTCTCAAACTCATTTTCAACTCATATTCGCCCAATAAAATAATTTTGCATGTAAACCCAAAACCTTTCCCAACTTTTTAACCACACATTCTTCGAAAACATCCCTATTACAAGATCTATTTTTTTCAAAAAATAGGGCTATATATTGAGTGAGTGCATATGTGAAGTTAAATCATGATACTTGTGTGACAATGTTTATAAATTTGAAGTACTATAGTTATTTCCCCAATTTAATTCGTGGATACATAACAAAGTAGGTAAAATATATTAATTGTGTAAGAGGTAAATTAGATTCCTATGCATATGTGATATCATCAATTAAACAGTTGGGTGAAGTCGCATTTTTTTAATAGTAGCAGGTTAAGATGTTATGTTTTGATACTTGTGACATTATGTTTAAATATTTGAAGTAATATATTTCTCTGCTTATTTTAACTTATGAATAGACTTAACAAATGAATTTAAAGATGAAACATAACTTTTTAATTTCTTCTGCAGGTGTTTCAATCAATTTACCATTAGCAGTGGCTTGGTTATGCTGTCTTTCTTATTTTCCTGGTGTCTATTCTTTGTGCTCTGCTAATGACCTATTTAACACTTTCCATATCCAGCTTGAGAAGGGCTTACGAGAAGCACGCGTGAAGCACGAACAGATCAAGCTTGCAGCTGAAACTAAGCTTGCCGATGCCCATGCTTCGATAGCTAGTGTTCATGATAAGTCTCTGGAAGTTCAAGAAATGTTGCTGGCTGCTGATGCAAAGCTTGCCGAGTCAAGACGAAATAGTTTGGAAATGGAGAGGAAATTGCAGGAGGTTGAGTCTCGTGAAAGTGCAGTTAGAAGGGAGCGAAAATCATTTAATGCTGAGTATGATTAAAGCAGAAAATTAAACCATTTTTTATCTGGTGATTTATTATTTAGTTACATTTTTGCATATGTTATCAGGAGGGAAGCACGTGAGGCAACTCTTTTGAAGCATAAAGAAGATTTAAGAGAGTGGGAAAGGAAGCTGCAAGAAGGAGAAGAGAGACTTTGTCATGGTCGTAGGATGATTAATGAGAGAGAGGAAAAAGCAAATGAAGTTGATCGGATGCTTAAGAAAAAAGAAAGGGAACTTGAAGAAGAACAGGAAAAGGTTGACTTGATTACTTCAACTTTGAAGCAGAAAGATGATGATATTAACGAAAGGCTTGCAGACCTAAATGTGAAAGAGGCAGTGAGTTTCTGATCTATCTCCATATTCTGGGATTTAACAAGGTCAGTTTTGTGGTCTGTGTATCAATATCATTTTTGATTTGTTTGCAGAAAGCTGAGCGTCTGAGGACTGATCTACAGATGAAGGAGAAAGAATTGATTAGTCTGACAGAGAAGCTGAACGCCAGAGAGAGAGTATGTTGCAGTACCTTAGTTTATGTGTAGCCTGATGTTTTTTTGTCATTTTATGATATTTTTCCTACACATTTGCAATTCATTCTCTTTCATGTATGTTTGTGGGAAATAACTGCTCTCTGATGTTCTCTTTCATTGATATTCTTTTAGAATTTTTTGGTCAATAAACTTTTACCTGGAGATTTGTTTATCAATTATTAATATTGATCGACTTGGTCCGTGTCTTATGATTAGTGCTCCTTTTAATATCCTTGCAAAAAATTAGTTCGTGTCTAGAAATTAGCTTCTTAATGAGTAAATCTTAGCGATGAATTGAATTAGACTTAAAACTGAGAATATCTTCATTCAATAGTAATTGTGAATTTAGATGAGTTTTCTGCTATCAATATTTATAACTTAGTTGTTAATTGCCTTTGAAGCAAGGTTGACATAGCATGTTCCTTACTTTTAATCAAAAGTATAAAAGGAACTAACTGCTTAAAATTTGCAGTAAAAGAATTCGTTTTATTATACTTCTGGCAGACGTTTAGCTCTTAACATGAAAGATAACAATTTTTATATTCAAGTGTGGTGGCCGGGGGAATTGTGATGTCTAATATGTATGAATATGCAGTGTGTAGAATATTGGGTAGCATAACCTAATGCAAGTCTTGCTGGAATTGACCAAATATGAGATGGAAACTGCATTTTAAATAGATATATTTACTTAAAGGGTCCAACTTTTTAAGCACAATTTGTAAAGTGACCTTTTTAATAAATGACTTTAATTTCAAAATCTCGAAATACCCTTTATTTATGTTCATCCCCTTTATACAAGAATTGTTGTTTTCGCTTGCATGGTTAGATAATGGGGAGCACCATTTTCCTAATAACTTGGTATTAGCAGAGTCTTTGGAATTGGTCATGCTAGCATTTTTGAACACTAAATCTAGGATTCCAAACCACTTATCTTTCCGTGCTATAAACTTATTGTAGATAAGAATTATAAAAGTTAATATAAGTGAAGATTAATAGCATTTTTCTTTGGTTAATAGTTTTTGAATTCACAAGTGCTCCACTTATCAAAGAATGTTTCTCTACCATTATGCCGATTCTTCATTTTGAAATTTTCATATAAATTATTGGGGTTATCTAGCGAAGCCTCCTTCCGGCACAACACCTTTAATCTGAGTACTGAATTGCTTCTGTTTTTGTTCTGCTAACTGTTTCATGAGTGAGGTTTGTATGCTCAGTTTCAAATTTAATTTAACTTGATAGCAACTAACGGCTTAAATATTTTTTGCAGGTGGAAATCCAAAAGATTCTCGATGAACATCGGCATGCTTTGGATTCAAAAAAGCAGGAGTTTGAGTGGGAAATGGAAGAGAAAAGGAAGTTGTTTGAGGAAGAGAAGAAAATTAAATTCAATAACTTAGTGTTGAAGGAAAATGATATCAACCATAGGGAGGAAAAGCTGAGAAAGCGAGAGCAGACATTAGAAAAGAAGTCAGACAGGTTGAAGGAAAAAGAAAAGGAGTTTGAAGGAAAGTTGAAAGGTGTGAAGGAAAAGGAGAGGTCTGTCAAAAAGGAGGAATATAATTTGGAATTGCTAAAGGAAGAAGTTTTTTCTGAAAAGAAAAGTTTGCAGCTCCTCAAAGATGAGCTTGAGAAGATGAGGGCTGAAATTAATCTCAAGGAATTGCAGATTGGTGTAGAAACTGAAAAGCTTAAAATCACTGAGACTGAGCGGAAGGAATATATCCATTTACAAATGGAGTTGAAACTGGAGATAGAGAGGTGCAGTCATGAGAAGGATTTGCTATTTAAAGAAGCTGAGGATTTGAAACGGGATAAAAGCAAATTTGAAGAGGAATGGGAGGCTTTGGATGAAAAGAGAACTGAGGTTACTAGAGAATTGCAACAAATCAAAGAACAGAAAGTGATGCTTGAAACATTGAAACGTGCTGAAGAAAAGCAATTAAAAGAAAATAAACTTGCCACTGAAAGTTACATTAGGAGAGAGTTGGAGGCACTTAGGCTAGAGAAAGAATCATTTGCTGCCACAATGAGGCTTGAGCAATTAGCATTGTCTGAAAAAACTCAAAGTGAACACGATCAATTAGTTCATGATTTTGAAACTCGAAGAGCGGATCTAGAGGCTGATATGCTGAATAAGAAAGAGGAAATAGAGAAAAATCTGGAGGAGAGAGAGAGCGCATTCAGGGAACAGAGAGAAAAAGAACTTGGCAATATAAGCTATTTAAAAGACGTTACCCAGAAGGACATGGAAGAAATAAAGTCTGAGAGGCACAGATTGGACAAGGACAAGCTGGAAATTGCCTTGGACAAGAAGCAGCTGGAAGAACAACAACTTGAAATGCACAAAGACATTGAGGAACTTGGTGTTTTGAGCGAGAAGCTCAAGGTTCAGAGGCAACAATTTATTAAGGAGAGAAGCCAGTTTCTTCCATTGGTTGAGACACTTGAGAGTTGCCAAAACTGTGGGGAGATTGCAAGGGCATATATGTTATCTCATCTTCATTTGACCGAACTTGATGACAAGGAGGCCCCACTTCGGGCACTGGGAGAGGAGCTTTTGGAGAAGGTCGCTTCGTATGGAGCAAACTTTAAGAAATCACCTGGTGAGACTGATCACAGATCTTCAGGATCTGGGAGTCGTATCTCTTGGCTGCTCCGAAAGTGCACGTCTAGGATCTTTAACTCATCTATGGACAAGAAACTCCAGCACGTGGCTCCTCAAAACTTGGAACAAGCCTTGGATGATACACTGATAAGTGCAGCAGAAGAGGCTGAAGATCCCAGCATGCAGATTGACACTGAAGCACAAGGATATAGTATCCCTGAAGAAGATAAAAGAGAACAAGAACTGCCAGAAGATTCCCAACAATCACAGCCGAGAAGTCACCATCGCAAACCTGCTGAACAATCAAGAGAAGGAATCCGTAGAACACGTTCTGTGAAGGCAGTGGTTGAAGATTCTGCAGTTATCATAGGAAAGAAATCAGAAGTAGAGGTGAATGAGGAGGAAACTAATGATTCTTCTTCTTATATTAATGAGGACATCCGTGCTGAGAAAGCAACTGGTACAAGAAAGCGAACTCGCGCACAAAGTTCTAAATTGACAGAGAGTGAACTCGAGGCAGATGATAGTGAGGTGCGCTCTGAAAGTGTCATAGAAGGTGTCATCAAGAAGAGGCGCCAAACAAGTCGTCCAGCTGCGCAGAATGCTAGCGAGAAGCGTTACAATCTACGGCAACGGCAACGCAAGACGTAAGTCTATATGATCCAATTTTTAACATTTTTTTTTTTTTGACAACCTCTTAAAAACTATTAATTCTTCTTTTCTATCTCTATCTCCTGTTTTAATTCTTGCCATTTTCTTCTTCTTACCTTTTCCCGTGATATGCTTTGTGCGCTTCTGATGTGTCCAGTAAACATGCTGATAATCTTCTCCAGGAACAATATAGAAAGCTCAGTAATTCAATTAATTCAACATTAGAAAGCAGAACCTGTAGAGGAAAAAAGATTGTAAAGGAAGAAAGGATTCTGAATTGCTAATCTGTGAGAACAACAATTTGAAGAAATGGAAATGACAGTAAGGAAGGCAGGTTTCAAGACCTACCCTTCTCCAATTGATTCAGATCTTTTCTATTTTCTGAATGCCCTTCTAGATCCTACTACCCCCTTTTTATTCCCTCCTAACAACCATGACATCATCTTAACTAACTCCCTACTCAGAATCCAACAACCAATATTCCCTAACAATAGCATAACTAGACCCCCCTTTTGTGGTGCATCATGTATGTAAATTGTATGGGTGGTTTATCACAGGCATTGCTCGTTTAACGATGAAATAGATGCATAATTTCTTTTTGAGTACATGTGTGATGTATATTGCAAGGTACCTAAATAGCATCCAGGGAGGCTACCTAATAGTATCCATCATATTGTTGAACGAATAACCTACAGTTAAAATGGAAATGATGATATAAACTTTGGTCTCTGATTTCCAAAATAAGATGCTAGAATCAAATGTGATTTATAATTTGATACTTTGCTCATGATTAAACTTGAATACACAAGGTTCTTCTGGTTGAGTCCACTTCTACATAAGCATACTTGTTCTAATTAAAAAGCATTGTTAAAATGCCAGCCTTTCGTAGGTAAGGTACATTGAGAAACCATTTGTCTGTATTTTTTGGTGAACATTTGGATTAAGAGAAGTGCTTTTGCATACCTTTTTCCCTTATATTTGAACTCTCTCTCTCTCTCATACACGCACACACGCACACACGAGTGGTCATTGCTTGGAATTTTCCTTCAGTACAATTTAGCATTGCTGTGACTATTTTATTGCAAAGTGTTATGGTACCGGAAGTAGTGCACTTGCATTGCTCGTACGTTTTTGTTCTAAAATGGAATTCATGTGAGAAAACGCTGATAGAATAAAAGTGATAGTTGCACTCTAAAGTCTAACCCTTTTATTGATTCACACAATGAAACATTTTAAATTTCTTTTGTATTTTTGTATAATATTGTGCCATATATGGAAAGATCATATTATTATAATTTTTGTACGATTTCCTTTATTATTTTGCAATAAACTTTAGGAAATATCCATATTTACTAATATGCTCAAGATTTTTAACCATCTAAACTTTGACTCTAACTGTGCAGATTTATTATTTTGTAATAAAAATAGTGATAACTCATGTTTAACATTACATTCAGATATGTTTTACCATCTAATAACTTTAATCTTTACCAGAATACTTATTTTAATGATTATACCTTGTGACTTGTTTTCATTTCGTTTAATGACTTGAAATCCTTCTTCTGGGTCAATTTTATGGGATGAACTTCCATTTAGTAAATAATTTGATCTACAATTTTCCGATGCAAAATTTTTTTAAGGTTTATTTTATAATTTGACTAGGATTTGAGAATTAGAATATATCCGTGTTCAGATGCTATGCTGTAAACAACAGAGCCTAGGTTGATAAGCGGATTCTCAATTCCTAAAAGCATATCTTCAATTTAATAGATGTATTGTAAAATTTATAACATTACCTTTGTTGGGATGACAATGGGTTCTAAGCCCCCGTTTGAAACCCATTTTGAGGAAAAGAAAATTTTTGGAATAGTGATTGATGGGAGAATGTGTGGTGAAAAAGTGATGAATTTTTTTTGATTTGTGTGTAATATTATTTCATTTGGAATAAAATTTTTGGAATAGTGATTGATGTGAGAATGTGTGGTGGAAAAGTGATGAAAAGTTTTTGATTTGTGTGTAATATTATTTTATTTGGAGAATGTGTGGTTGAAATGAAGAATGAAAATGAGAATGAGAATGAGAAATTAATAGGTGTCAAACATGGGCTAAAGATGTCTTAGAAATGAGTCTTGACTAGTTTGTTCTCTCACTGAACTAGGTCTATGATTTGTAGCATTACTTCATTGTATAATTCCAATAAAATTTTATTTTTATCATAATTGATGTTTGATTATGGTAATTGAATTCGATTGAGTTAAACTTTGTAAATATTTATGTAACGGTCCAGAATAACTTATTATATGTTCTTTTACTATCAGTTTCCTTGCTAAACGTTGTAAGTTTTGCTCAGTGTGGGCACAGGCATATCAGCTTCCATGGACAGCGCAAGGAAAACTGAAAAAGAAATTGGTGGTGGTCCTACTTTGTCACGAGAAAATGAAATTAATTCTATGCCGACTGTGGAAATTGCAAGACAGAATAAAAATCCTACACCATTGATCGAGATTACATCGTTTAGAAATGTTGAAACTCAAATGGTAAAATCGTTGAACCCGGACATTCTAGTCACTGTTGAATTTACTTTACCGTCTCCATATAACCTTTTGTTTGCTGTGATAGACAACGGTAGATTGTATTGCTGACAATGCCGATGCTGAGAATGATGGTGCCCCAGAGTACAATAGTGAGGATGAACAAGACAGCAGGTTACACGGGGATGATGAAGACGACGACATAGATGACAATTCTGAGCATCCTGGTGAAGTGTCGATTAGTAGAAAGTTGTGGACATTCTTCACGTCATGATATTTCACCCCATTCTTTTGGTACTTTGCTGAAGGAATTTGTTAGTGTCGGTCTGTTAGTTTACCGTGTATTGAAATTTTATCTGTAGTGTTCTTAGGAATGATTAATAATCTGCTGCTATTGGTTTCTGCATATCATAGTCGATTGTCTACATTAGATGTAGATGCACTTGGGATGTATTCATATGCTGTAAACTTATGGCATGTTTGGCCAAGAGGATTGAAGAACAAGATGATAATCTTGTCCAATATACGGTAGAGAATCGATTAGTACTGTGCGGAACAAATGCACTCACTGTAAAACCATCTAGTATATAGGGTTTCAGCTACATTTCTCTTTCACTTCATACTTTCAATAGTTAATACTGTTCTGGTTTTTATTATTGACGTTTCCATAATTGATTTTTAAAAAGCATTACGATGCAAGACTCCTTAGCTTGTGAAATTAAATGATTTTCTATTTTCCATTTCCCCCTTTGATTTCATTCTCTACTAGTCTAGTATCATGAGTTGATTTATGTTGCTGAACTTGCAACTTGCCTATTTGAGGACCAGTTTGGGTTGCTGAACTTGCAAGTTGCAACTTGCCTATCGAGGGGGGCTTGGTCCACCAGGCAAGCTGACTCGCTTCAAGGAAATTGGGCTTGGCAAGCTTGATAATTTATTTTTATTTTAATTTTTTTGTTGTTTTGAAAATTGAACTTTCACCAGGAGTGCTCAGAAACATGAGAGAGAGAGAGAGAGGCTATAAGCGCACATGATGTTTGGAGATATTCTGATTTCCCGTACCGTAACCATGTCATAAATAATTTGGTTGATTCATTATAAGTTGTAAAGTCTAATTTGTAATTGCCAATTTCCTAAGACAAAAATCATAACTTATAGATTTGTATTAGGATTTGATTATATTGTAATAAAAGTCAAAATAAGTCTAGAAAAGTCCAAATTATGGTAAAAATAGTTTGGAATTGATAGAGTAAAAAAAAACGTCAAAGAAATCCAAGAAGAAGATCAAGATTCAAATTTGAAAAAATCGAAATTGAGAAGGATGTTCGTTTGCTAGCCTGCCACCCAACAGGTGCTTGAGTGGCAGAAACAGAACCCTCTATCGCCAGCCCGCCTAGTGCTAGAATGACACTCAAGCGACAGGTGCATCGCTTGCCTATATTTAGCCTAGCATTCGAGCGACGGGTCGATGTCCAGAATTCTGTTTTGTTTCAAACACATGATTTTTCAATCCCTTTTCATCCCAAACACTTTTCCCTATAAATACTTTTCCATAGTGTGTTAAATAAGATTTATTCCTTAGAGATCGATTCTTCAATGATCAAAATATTCATTGATTCCAAAACTCAACCATCACATATTATTTGATCCATAAGTTCTTCCAAAACATATTTTGTTGATCGAGACATATTGTCCACAGTAAACTGCAAATCAAAACATACAAAATCTTTTAATCGAACAACTGACCACCTAATCCTCCGGAGATAAATGATACCGAGGATCGGAAGCTAGTGTAGAAACATGCAGTCCAAGAGACTTAAGGTAATACACCGGAGTTTGGGAGTTTGTATGAGGAGCACGCAATCCATGAGGGCCAACGTGATTTACCAGAAGTCGGGATCTAGTGTAAGAAGCATGCAGTCTGTAAGATCAAGGTGACTACATGAAAAAAGGCTAGAGGGGACTAAGGGTTAGTTGGGTTTGAATCATACTATATGCCGTTTCGTTTATAGTGAATTATTGATCGACAAAGAATCCAAAGTTTTTGATCCTTTGGGAAGGGTTTTCTCCGTGATCAATTTGGTGTTCTTTACTGCTTTTGTATTATAAATCGTGGTAATTCAGCATAGGATAAATTGGTGTGATTGATTAACCCATCTAGAAACAATTGAAAAGTAACTTGTTATTTTTCATTGCAACTTATAATTTCACTGTGCCCGTTTTAGGGTCTAAATATTATCTAAATCGATTAATTATCTCGATTAGCATAACTTTTCAAGTGATATCATAGCCTTATTTGCGATCATTGACCCTAATTGTCTAGATGGGTCAGTCATTGTCCTTTTCTCCTTTTTTTGATGGCAGCAATTAAGCATATTGAAATGTTAGAATGAAAGTTTTTCTTAAGTCTATGGATGAACGAGTTTGGGTAAGTGTTCAAAATGGTTGGTCTGCCACTACTGTTACAAGTGTAGCTACCCCTACCAATATTTCTACTTAGTCTAAGGCTAATTTGGATGAGTATAATTGGAATAGTAAAACGCTTTATGCTTCATTTATGGACGTGTCACTGAAGAGTTTAGGCGTGTGTTGACGTGTGAGATTGTTAAAGAAGTTTGAGATATTCTTGAGACTATACATAAACTAAGGTTGTTAAGAAGTCTAAATTACAAATGTTGACTATTAGATTTGAGGAAATTAGGGTGAGAGAATATGAGTCTTTTGATGATTTTTATGCTAAACTGAATGATACACACAACTTTAGCTTCAATTTAGGTAAGTAAATTCCAAATGCTAAGATTGTGAGAAAAGTATGAGATTCATACTTAAGAAATTTAGATATAATGTGACTACTATTGAAGAGAGTAAGGACCTAAATGAAATTAAATTTGAAGAACTAGTAGGATCTATCCAAACATATGAGCTTAAAGAAAAATCCATAGCCCTCGATACTGTTAGAGAAGTTGAGAGTGATACCTCTAATGATGAAAACTTAAGGATGAAGACCTTGCCTTCCACGTTAAGAAATTCCTTAAGATTAAGAACAAATCTTATGAACGATATAACAATGAATCTAGTATACATAGGGAAGATAAATGTGAGGTAAATAATATTAAAGATTCTTGAAAAAGTTCCGTAAGGTGTCATGAGCACTAAGATTTTGGTCATGATAAATCTAAGTGCCTTAACTGTAAGAAAATCGAAGGCAAAGCTATGAATGTTGCTCTCACCGATGATGAGTCTAGCTCGAATAATCAATGTGAGAGGCCCACTCCTGATGAGACAAGATAAAATATGGCATTTATATTTGTGGATGAGAGTGAGTTACATGAGGATAGAGAGAAATTTGACTCTTCACAGGAAGGGTCAATAGATGAGCATGACATATATGAGGCCTTTGATGATCTATTTCAAGATTGCCTTAAGCTGAAAAAGATTAATAGTGCTGCTTTTAAGAAGCTATATATATATGTGTGTGTGTGTGTGTGTGTGTGTGTGTGTGTGAGAGATAGAGAGAGAGACTCATATATGACCTTCAGGAGTCTACTGAAAACTTCAGTAAGTTAAAACTAGTCAATGAAAATTTAGAGACTAATGTTAAAACCCTATCAAGTGATCATGAGAAATACAATGCTCAACTCCATTCATTCTTGAATGGATCTCAGAAACTTGACAATCTTTTAGGGCTGAATTAGCCTGTTGAAAATAAAGAAGGTCTGGAATATAAGCAAACTAATCATAATACTGCCACTACTTCCAAGACCACTTTTGTCCATGCCACCAACCAGCCTAGGTATGGTGCAAATTCTGAACCTAAGAATAAGGGTATCTTAGGACAGAAGCCTACTAGAAGTCGTAGGACCAAACAACTAAGAAATCAATATTAGCAAGCACGTAGATTTGGACCTAGGTTTACCTATACGTGTCACAATTGTAGTGAGTTTGGACACATAAGACATAGGTGTCACAAAATTTTGAATAGGAATAGAAGTCAGAATATATCTAGCGAGATTGACTAGCTTACTAATAAGGTTAGTCACTTGACCAAACTAATGACACAATTAACTATAATTAATTATGTTTCTAGGAAAGTCTGGATTAATAAAAGTAATCTAAGAAATTATGAACATGATCATGGTGCTCTTGAAGGTAAGAACGGTAGTATACCTCAATGAGTAGGTACTTTGGTGAATGCATATGTATTACTCATGATTTTTATATATTCATACATGCATATATGTTCATTATAAATTAGGAGTTTCCTTTAGCTTTATTCTTTATTATTAAAAAAATGAAAATAAAAAAGGAAAAATATTTTTTAATTTTTTATTGGACATGTTATTTTGCTATCAAGTATTATTGATATTAATAATTGGTAAATTAAATTTCAATTAATCTCTTTTGAACTTGTTTGGGAGAAGTTCTTTAGGCTGAAACGTGGACTAAGGTGGTGGAATCGATGGATATTTGGTGATGTGTTCTAGAGAGTTAGAGACATTGAGGAGATGGTTGACCATGAATGGATTGATTTTGAGGTTGATTTTACACCGAAGCACTGTGACTTACTTTATCATGCACAGGCTGATCTGAATTGGACCTTAGCTATTGATGAGGTTTTTGGAAGCAAAAGGCTGGCTCTTGTTGGGTATGTGAGGGAGATCGCAACACCAGATATTTTCATTCGTTGGTACATGGATGAATGATCAGATTTCGTATCAGGACCATCACGACTCAGGCAGGGGAAGTTCTTACTACTCCAAAAGATATTCAAAGCTCGACAATCTTTTTTTT
>CAIGRE010256474.1:0-13192 GCA_903798275.1 Fraxinus angustifolia subsp. syriaca
ATTGAAAATAGTATTTGATTGGCTCATTAAATGTTTGAAATAATATTGTTTAAATAATAACATTTAGAAAAAATAATTGTTGAATTAATTTCAAATATTCAACGTGAAATTTAATAACATTCCAATTTAAAAATACAAGTTCAATAATATTTTATTGAGAATTGATATTTGATTACTTTGTTACAACAAAATTAAAAATTTCTTTTCAATCATTTGCCATTCTAATTCTACTTAAAAAGAATTATTTTACCAAACATAAAACTACTTATAAGTATAGTCGTACGAGTTTAAGAAAGTATTGCTAAGTGATTTAAGTTACTTATAAATAACATTTCTAAACTATGCATAAAAGGAAAGTATTAAGGAGAGTGAGATACCTTGTTTTGTGGAGAGTGATATGTGTCCTCTTTTTCTCCCAGCAATCATCCAGTTTTCGGAATTTGCAATGACTTCATAAAGTAACTTGTCCTGCAACACGAGAAAAGAAAATAATAAACTAATGGTAAGTATGTTTTTAAGAAGATGCACTTCGACCATTTTTTTATTATTATGTATATTAGCAACAAAGTACTGGCCAGATTGTCAGTGGATGAAGACAAGGAAATGATTAGAATGCCAACAGCGGTTAACATATGGCAATAGAAGAAAAGAGGTGAGCCATTACATGGTCGCGGAGGATTATTTATTACAGATGAAAAACTCCACATTGTGTAGAAACCATGCAGCTTGGGAAGAACGACTCAATTATATAAATCCTCACATTACACTTGAGGAACTTACATCTCACAAATTGCCAAGAATAAAGAAGATTTAGCTAAAATATGTTAAAAGGAGACAGCTTCTTTGGTGGCTTACATGGTTTTGAGAAGTCATATTCTCCTCCAAGTCTTTTAACCTTTCGACCCTCCATTTCATGGTCATAAGCTGCCCAACTCGGAGACCACTCGAAGGGAGAGGCAGACAACCAACTGCAAGGCAAGGGTTGAGCACAGGTTGCTGTAAAACAAGAGCACTCCTGAAGGTCAAATGCTGTGAATCATCATCAGCCGCAATGGTTTCCTCAGCTACAGGGGTATGAGCTCCAAGAGTTCTACAGCCAGAAATCCCATATCTAATATTTAATATACTATCTGGATGCAACTCCGTCGTTTCATCTGTAGAAATAAGATATCAAGACTCAGTGAAACAAAAATACCAATCATACGAGTTCTCCATAAGATGAAGTGGAGACCTAGCACGAAACCAAACTTTTCCTTGTAAAATAGATAATTAAAATGATACAGGGGACATTTCAAGTGTAAATAAGAAATATATCTGTCAAAATTCTGTTATTGAGCAAGTGTATTAACTAGTGTCACCATAGGACACAACAAAAACAATAAAATTTTATTTAGCCCCTATTTGACAACCATTATTTTCAAACTCTTTTTCTAGATGCTCATTTTCAACCACACATTCACACAATAAAATATTTTGCAATTTCATACATTTTAACCACACATTCTCTTAAAAATTGCTATTCAAAATTCTGTTTTCCCCAAAAAATAGTTATTTCTCTGAACCTTAGCAACCTGCTATATGGAAATGGAGTATTTTATTAATTGATTAGCTTTCCACCATTGTTCTATAGAAGGTAATCTAGCATAAATGTAACATGTACGGTTACCATTCACATAAGAGCACATTTCCTGTTCTCCGTGCTTCAAATTAACGTCTATTAGGAAACTTTCAGCTATGTATATGCCTCAAAATTCTGCTGGATGACCTCTTAGTTCACATGGCAATTAGAGTGTGGCACAATAAGTAGGCTTGAGACAGATCTCTTCATTATTGGGATATTACATGTCAATACCGCAATTTATATTCAGCTACTCGGGTCTACTTAGAGGAAGGTCCAAATGAGGTATTATAAAAAGAAGTCAGAGAGAGAAAGAGAGAGAGCACAAAATGGGGCATACTTTTGACTAATGTGTTCCCAAGGCATATACTAAAAAGAATCCCAGCTTTGGATTTTGGGGAAACAATGAGCGGAAAGAAGTTAGAGGTTGGTCTTCCATCACGATTTCCAGCATGCACAAAGCCATCTTGAAGATCCAGCCAAGCATCATAGATGGTTAATGAAGCTTTCACCTGTGACTGCAGTATGACCTAAACAGAACATGGAGCAATTTGAGATAAGATACATACATATTCAGTAATTCATTAAATTTCTCAATTAGACGTACAAAATCCCCAATGCCACAAATTTTGTGCATTCATCTCATCTAGTGCATGATTGGCAAAGCTTATAATTGCTTACAAGCACATCAAACACTATTTTATCCACTCCACAATTTTTACCTATACCCACTTAATATCAACACATTTTATAGGACCCACAGCTTGTAATCTTATAAAATCTTTTACCAAACATGCTCCTAATTAGCTACTAGTCTCACATAAATTCTAACATCAAAGAAGAAAGAGCATGAGTTAACTGCAGGCGGTCTGCAGTAAGTACAAGGTTATTCCCCAACTCATAGTCATTACATTTTACTATGATAGCCTTAAAACTAAGCCGCAAAGCAACATGCTGGAAATTTCAAATTAGCTACGCAGCATTTGAGCTTCCACATGTAGCACTTACACGATCATTAATGAAATGAATGATAACAGAAAGCCAGGATCGAATTCACGAGAGCATCATAGCAATGAAAAATGATCCTCAAATAAGCTGGATAGTAATTACCTGCAAAAGCATAGTACCATCATTGCATTTGTCAGCAACACGTGTGCTCACATGGAAAGGATCAGTAAAATGCACGGCTATTGTCCTGTGATATTGCCTCAATTGCTTCAGACTTGGTTCAACAAAGAAATAACTGATAATGAAGGGAAATAAAATCTAAGAAAAAGGAAACCTAGTACTTTTCAAATATCTGGTTATGAGAAACTCCAAACTCAAGTTTCAGAGCTATTGTCCTCAAGCCATCCACAACACTCTGTCTCTGGGAAACAATTGCCCCTGCAAATATGTAATATACATTATGGTTAAACATTCGAATGATAAGAGGATGCCCTGTCATGCATGCACAAGCCAGTTTGAATTGAAATTGCCAAAAGTTTATCCAAGATTGACCTGCAGGTGTTCCTTTAGGCAGCTCATCACTAATAGCTCGCACTGGAATCCATAAAACTGAAATTATATCGCTTGCCCAGTCGACCAACTCAACCCTACCATCAATAAGAGTCAATTGCTTGACTTCATCTGCGACTGGAGAACCATCGTTCTCCAAACTCTGTGGATTATCTAAGTTGGCTGCATTAGACGGCTCAGTTGCAAGCTTCTCAATTTCAATTCCATGTTTCTCAATCCTCAAACCAGGACCTGTATCTATGTGCAGCACAGCACCCCTAAGGGAGTATTTAATAGGTCTAACAATTATTCCAACCCACTGAGGTTCATTAATCAGCAAAGCAGATGAAACAGCAGCAGCAAGATCAACCAGAGACCTAGGTTTTGACACCTAGATAACAATATGATATAAAAAAATAAATTAAAAAAAAAAACTCAAGAGTAAATGCAAGAGAAAACTGAATATGTATAGCCAATAGAGGATAATTCCACCACTCAATCAATGACTAGACATTACCAATTCAGTAAAAGAGGCTGCTTAAATTTTCTGCTAAATCACATGCACAGTACCTTTAAGATAGGCCTTGTAGGTTTCTCGTAACTCATAAAATCATCAGTGTCTGCAGGTCCACCCTTTGAAAAACTATGGGATCTAAATCTTAATTGACCAATCTGTCCAGTGAGAACCCCCAACACGTACAAACCAGGTTTTTGTGGAGGTAAGGGAAGGGTTATTGTATTCCTGCCAGGCTTTAGTATGGTAGCGTCCAAGCTCTTTATTTGCTGAATAAATTTTGAGAATGAGTTATCAATGAAATGATGGACTCCGATAAATACACCACTAAACAAATTTGATGTCACATGGACAAAGTACCTTAGAACCTTCATCAGTATTATTAGTGGCTGTCAGAGTAAGGCTAAGTGACTCAAGAGTTATATCATCTGGAAATCCACTCCACACAGTAACAGACAGGGAGCCAGGATCCCCATCACAGAGCTCCACTGGATGCCCTTGATTTCCTGAAAATGTAATTAAGGAAGATACATCTAAGGGCACAGGACGCTCCATTTCACTGTGTGCAAGATGGATAACTTCAGACTGAAATGCCTGTCGTTCCTTGGTCAAGAACAATCCTTTATCTAGCGAGAGCAATTTCACACAAGAAGATAGGTAGCCAGCTTGATCTTTCAGTATCTTTTGACACTGTGCTAAATTTGGAAGGACTTCAGCCAGTAAGTTCTCCCATCCTTCACCCGCATAAAGAGCACAAACCTTCTCGTACAATTTTGCAGCAAGATCATAATTTTCATGCTTAAGGTAGACAGCTGCAATTTCACCATCAAGGACAACTCCATGTCTCTTCCACCAAGAACGGTGATAATTATTTGCAGCACCTTTTGACAGATCTAAATATTTTTGCTGGCACATAGACAAATGCAAATCATGTGAAAAGTGAGAATGAAAAAGATGAAACATGATTCAAGAAGTGAACACAGAAAGGTCACGACTGTATAGGAACTTTATAAATGTTTTGGTAAGGGGGGAATGAGTTTTAACAACAGTCAGAACAGATTGCATGTCAACATATTATCAAAGCTATTTTTCAACCAGCTCTTATTTTTGACCTAGAACATCTGCTGCATAATTGCAGCAATATATTAACATCTCTAAGACAATATGAACAATTACATGTAATATAAGCACCACGTGCTAAATGTTAATGCATGTACTTCAGCAGAAATAGTCCTTCAAGTTAAATACCTCAAATTCTTCCACAGAAGATAATGATTTCCACAGGTTGACATCAGAAATTGTATTCCGCAAAGCATGCTCAGAAACAACATAAATCTCTGCAAGTCTCATAGGCCGATCAATTGAGCCGTCAAAATTTCCTGGCGAAGAGTACGTTCGAGACATGGACATGGCATTTCCTTTAGGCACTGGAGACGTTTGCACTGAGCTGTCAATGAATCACAATTATATAAGAGCTCAAATTCTAAACAATCCAAAAACGATAAACAAAGAATCTAGTTCAGAAAATAGAAAGAACACAGAAAAGGAGAGACATGTTCACTTCACCAACATACCGACCCAATGGCACAAGTTAACAATTCTGGACCCCCAAGATAAGGGCAGTACAAAAATATGCACAATGACCTTTGGCTATTACTAAAGTTGCAACTTACCTCCTAATATGAAATATCAAAACAAATTTTGGTCCAATTTGAAAGTTATTTTTGCTAAAAGCAACTCCTCGACTATCTTTTTTTTTTTTTTTAAGTAAAACTTGGAAAAGATGTTATTATACAAAAAAAAAAAAAAAAAAATTGATAAAAGATGTGGATCTAATCAAATATATGATTAAAATTGAAGTTTAACCATTAAAAGTTTATAAAATTTTAGAAATTTTAGACTTGTTTATTCCGTCTCAATCTAGAATTTTTTTTTTCAAAGTTCGAGATATCATAATTTAGTGAACAGTCTTACGACGTGCATATAAGATCGACTAAAATATTTTTCCTTTCTATGATTGGTACTTTGTTCATGACTGAATTTACTTCTCTAGAGGAACATGAGATAGATATTGAAAATATTATGCAAAGAAGTCTTAATTTCTCAATCCCTATAACCAACAAAACCAAAATAAAATAAAATTGGGAGCGTTCTTTGCCAACTCTGCCACCACTAGGGAAAGATTGCAATTAACTCAAAAACAAAGGAACAATGATGCGTCAAATAGATATTTTAAATATGGTTAAGCTTTCCCTTTTTCTCTCCCAACCACATAAATAAATAAGGGAATTGAGCAAAACCAGATATTGACACACTTGATTCAGTCCTTAAATTTATTACCCATCAATAGCATTCGGACGACCATCAAACAACTCAAACATATTTCCAGCTGATAGAGTAGCCCTCCGACGATTTGCCTCACGCAACAGTACCGATGGTTCAAGAGGTAATGGCTTCCTCTGAATACCAAAGTGTTTAGGCCGTGGAGATTCTTGGAGAATCATCTGTGCACACAAAGTGGATAGTGCCGTAAATTCAGGAGCGGAGAACAATGCAAACTGAAATTACCAAAACTTTTAGCATAAATGACTATTCACTTGTAACCTTTGTCTTAAAAACTTTAGAGCCATACCTGTTATATGATAGTCAATTTGCGAATGCTGGAGGGTTCACATTAATTGCAATCAAAATAAAATATAGCATACAGGGAAAAGGTTTGCTGTGGCCAAATTCTATGCATGTGCTCAGAATAGTTTGAATTTCCAAAATAGAACACATTTATGCTCCATTTATTTGAATACAAAAACATTTTACATGAAATATTTATGATATTTAAACCCGTGTTTGTCTACAACATAAAAGCGTGTATCCATTGATTGAGTGAATGCAAATGTATGCAGAATAACTTATTACATTCAAATATCCATGCATATTAAGTTTATGCGTATACAAAAAGAACAGACAAAGTGCATAGGCCAATGTGCATAGCTGCCGCAAAGGAGTGTGGATCATATTTTGGTTTGCATAACAAAAGGCATAAACAGTCATTGTCAGACGCATTAATTGTGAATGTATATTAAGATAAATTTATGCCAAGTAAATTTTTTCTTTATTATCTACAGAGACTGTCCTAATCCCCAACTAAATAAAGACAAGTGCAGAAAGCATTTCCATAACAAAGACAACACTCACATATAGGCAGGATTGATTGGAAGGCTGAGCGAAGTCTAAATAATAGTGGGATCCAGTGTCCTAAAAGATGATAAATGTACGCAGCAGCAGCACATCTACAGCAACATAACTATAGAAGATAACTAAAGTAAAAATGACATCGATTTTCAAATAATGAATCTAATATTATTTCTTCGAACATGTTTGACTACTTTGTACCAAATAGTTGTTTGTTAATTTTTTCGAGTAAACAGGATTCGCCACTCCAGTTTCTACACTTTCATGTATGGGAACTCACCTTTTCTTTTGCAAGCACTTCAGCAGAAGCATCGGGTGGAAGTGAAGGCCAAACTGCTGGCTTAGGCCACGGTAGCATGCTGAGTGAGGCACTGCTCAGAAGATTTAAGATTTGCACAAGCTTAGAAAATTTAGAAAAATTAGCATGATGTGAAAGGGTTGTTTGGCTGTTCCAAAACTACTAATTTTATCAATTGACAGAAACAAAATACTTCAAATTACTATCTGGTTCAAAAATATAAAATCATTATAATAGTGGAAGCAGTATCAGTAGCAGTAGAACTAGTGGTAGACGTCCAGATATTTTTTGGGACGGATAGGTTAGCTAAATAGACTAGATTGGGGTAAAATTTGGCAAATACCTGTTGACAGGACTTCTCTCTATGCTTGAACCATAGCCAATTAAATATGCTAGTCGCAGGAACTGCCAAAGCCATGAGATTGGTCAATACAATTGCAAAGTAGAAGTTAATCATTTTATAATGAAATGATATTAATAATAGCCCCTCATGAATAATCTCATTGTTACACTAGTAATGGATATTTTCACCTATAAGGGCTAAGTTACTCAATGCAGTAAAGATGCTGCGTTAAATATCAAGTTTGCTACTCGCTTAAACATGGAAAAGATTACCTTAGTCCTGCATAAAGTAAACAGTTCCCCTTGAACACGGTAGAATTCCTTCTCCATGTCAGGTGCTGCTAATCCATCTTTATAACAGGAAGCAGTTGCATCGATTAAAGCCAAGCAAGCAGTTATTACCCAGACTTCACGCAGAGAGAATGGTAACGTGCTCTGGTAAACCCCAGAATAGATATTCAGAAGGAAGTTTCCATTCTTTGAATTGACAACAGTAAAAATACAGGACAATACTGATCAAAACTGAATATCATCTACCTCATGCAGGGCCAATGCCCTAGAAAAGCTAATTATAAAAGAATAGCCCCTTGCTGCAACCTCAAATGGACGGCTCAGCTTAAAGAGTAGCTGTGAATTTGTAAGGTGATGAAAGAACAATATTAGAATAGAAGTCTACGAAATAAAGTACTGCAAAAAGAGTAGGGTAAAATTCTACATAAATGTAACGAGATACAAATAAAGACAAATCAACCCTAAACTAATCACCCACACCACAATAATTTATATAGTCATTATCATCTAAGTAGATATTGAACAAAACTGGTAAGTAGAGTAAAAAACATTTCATATGATACACAGCCAACCCAAGAAAATTACTAAATCTCAGTCATACACACCTTTGCTTGACAAGCAAACAGATACTGCCTGAATTCAAACTCCCTAAATGAATCATCTTGAACAATCTGAGTTAATGATTTTTTCCCTGGATCAAGTAGTGTAGCTTGATCATCTCCCTTTTCCATTCCTCCAAAGTCTCTTAGCCTTCCTGCCATATTAACTACAATGCAGAGACAAGCAAAGAAAAGTTAGGTTAATGGTCCACACAACTCCAAGCTACACGGAATCAAACATCAATAACAGAAAAGATGCAGACAAAGCAGCGTTATGTCTTACTTAACTCAAGCAAAACTTAAAAGCAAGGAAAAATAGATTAAACACAGAGAGGATGTTGGTAAGAACTGATTTACAATGGAAAGACTTAAAAGAAAAAAATAATAATTCTTAACAATAAATGCAGCAAAATAGTAACAAAATTATTATTATTATTATTTTGAATCCTGTACTTTTTATCAATACAATATTCATAATATATGTGCATGAATGATATCCATGTATCTTCTGTATCTGTTTTGATAGAAATTTTCCCATATTCTTTCACAAAATTACTCTGAATTCTAGCTATACATGTTTCGCCATCCTTCACTGCACTATCGACAACAGTTTCTTTTCCCTAAATAAAGTAGAAGATTTGCTTGTCCAATTTTCTTGCTGTAACACAAAATGATGCATCATATAGAATTAGTCAGTGCATAGTCTCCCAGTAAAGAGAGATTTTTCACTTTGAACAATTTATTCAGTCAAAAATTTCATGAAACTTAAATCATAGCAGAAGGATGTAGCCTGTAGGTTGATAAAATGACTAAGTTCTCAATAAGAGCTCCAGAAAGAATATGTTGGCAACAATGTTGAAGTGTAGAACTAAAAAAAAAGAATAAAAAAATAAAATAAAAAGGAATGCCACTTCAGTTTACACTTTGGCACTCTTACGAAAACAAAAATTTATAGTGTTTTAGCCATTGTCAAACAAACCAACAATGCCGTTCAAATTTACTAGACCTTCCATTATCTTCTCAACAAAAGTCACATTACATGCATGCCTAGAAAGAGATTGGCCACTTAATCAAAAGAAACAATGATAAACTAATATAAAATGTGTGGTGCGGGTAACAGTGATGCAAGTCAAATTGAAAGCATCACCTACATCATTATCTATATTGTCACTGTATAAGTAAAAAAGAAAGAAATCAAATGCATTGCATACCAGTTTCTGAATAGCAGAGTTCAAGCTCGTCGTATTCACGTAATGCATCTTCATGCAGATGAGCAATCTCGAACATAAAAGCCAAACTTTCCTGTCAACAAAGGGGAAATACTTATGAGAAGAATTTGTAGAATGTAAATGCCCTTAACAGCAAATTACATGTGATTGTTCTTGATGGCTATACAAGAGGAAGATAGGAAATAGCATTTTTAACAAACATTTGAAAGAAATAAGCACATGCTCAGGAAGTAAGGCTTTATTGCTTAGCCGTCGTGGAATTAAACTGTATTATTTTGATGGGAGTATTGTAGATTATTAGGTTCAAAACTTCCAGCAGCAATTTCCAAACTGTAAAGATGAAAGATTGGTACCAAGTGACATTGACTCCTTCGCTCTTCCCTTTACCCAATTTCATCCTAGTGTCCTAGGTGTCAGGGTAGTTTTCCCTCCTCTAATCCTTCTCAAAAAAATTTAATCTATCCAAATTAATTTATTTCACATAAAGTAATCCATATTAGATCAAAGCATTTATGATTCTCTTTTACATGGAGTCGTGGACACTTGTCAAAATCCTTTCAAACAAGCATTGTGTACGATCAGCTTTCTAGTATTACAAGGACAATCAAGAAAATACCTTCAAGATGAAGAAGTTACAGAAGTTCCAAACTGGCATAAATCGCTGTTCACTGAGCTTGCGAATTTCTTCTTCATAAAACTGAATGCGTCTATCCAGTGTATTTCTGATGCACTCCATAACTTTAGCCTCCAAGTCTTCCCAGAAACTTGAATCAGGCCCGTGCATATCTAGTTTGCAGCACCTACGTGAAACATTTGTTCAGAGCCTCAAAAGAGAATTTCCAGGAGAGGTAGATATCCTTGCATCTTATACAGTGAACTCGAAATGTTTTGACACATCCAAATCTTCTACAGTCAGTTAAATCCTTCTCATGACAACTTCATCTAGTGCACGACTTATTACTTATGACAAATCTTTGACCAACGTGATAAACAATAAGCTTAAGAGTTGAACGCTTGAGTCTGACATTGCAAGGCCAGAGCTAAAGGGAGAAACTAGAAGGGAATACGGTTACTACATCCCAAAAACTAACTTAAACATTTTAATAGGCTATTGAACTTCGCATAACTCCAATATTACAAATGAAGAGCATACCTTTCCCTCTTCTTAGAGCTGAAATCAACTTCAAGTTTGGCATAAACTTTTTTTGCCATCTTGGTGGCCTGATCATTGTGAGCTGGTGCTTTAGACACAAAAACAATAAACCATTCTCGTTCCTCATTTTGAACTATTAATTTGAGGCGTGGTTTAAGAATAGTCTTAAACTCATCAAGATCCTGGGTGAGACAAAAAAAAAAAAAATCATCAGTGTTGGGAAAGGAAGAATATATACCCATGCTAGGGGTTTTAGCCTGGTTAAGGAAATAATCGATTTCTGAGACTATATGAACTTATTAGATTGCTGAAAGATAGTAACAGGAATTGTAAATATACCTCACAAGTAACAAGAACTATAGTCGCGTATGGCTCTCGGAACCAAAATAATAATTGTTCTTGAGGAAATCGACTACGGAGTCTTGCATCTGTTGTCAATATGAAATCAGCAGGTAATTCGTCAACAGTCACGGGATTACGAGTCTTGTTGTTCAGGAAAACCCTTTTGAATGGCAACCTCTCTTCGAATTCCTTCTTAAGGTCAGGCCACAGATCATTTACATCCTCAACTGTGACAAGTTATAGCAGTAAATGTTACAAACATATGAGCAGCATACTAATAACATTGCACGGATTCTCCTAATATGCAAAGGAGCAATGCCAATGCATAAAAAGAATAATCCATGGAGAAAAAATGTACTGACTCTAACATGTGGTGCAATTGTTCCCCCTTAAAAATCCAAGAAATTGAACCCTACCACATCGGTTGGTAGATGCATTTGTTTGGGTCCTCAGAAAGTATGCCCCGTTTAGTACAGATTTTTTAACACTTTTTTCCCCAACCTCATTTTCAACCACACATTCTCCCAATAAATAATTTTGCCCATAGATCCATAATTTTTACACTTTTTAACTGCAAATTCTCGGGAAAAAAACCAATTTTCACAAAATATACAGGCACTATATGTCATTTACTAAATTATTCAGAATATCGAACAATCAGCTAGCTAAGGAATGAACTAACAATCAGTTAATCGTCATAATTTTTGCCAACTCTTGCAATAAATTCCATCGCTCGGAGGCAGGAAAAGAACTGTAAGGATAAAAATCCATAAATTACTTCATTAAGCCGATTCAGATGTTGGAAAACACATAAGTAGATCAATGCAATCTGTAAACCAGCTGAGTTGAATGAAAAATCACATATTTTTAGCGGAGAAAAAAGAACAGAACGTACTGAAAAGCCATAATTATAAAAAGTTAAAGAAATTAAAGTTGAAGTGATAATTAGGTTTACAGAAATAATAGATTTTTGAAATTACCGGCAATAACGAGGCGATCGCATGAGGATTTAATACTCTGAAATTGAGCTAAAAGATTCGCCATTTTAGCGATCTAATGAAACCATAGAATCTAATGAGAGCAGAGATCCATTAGAATGGAATGCGATGGAAGAAGAAGAGTGAGCAGTGCCAACTGTGTAGTGGAATCGGCCTCGGTAGATTTGTTCGTTCCGAATCTTCCGGCGATAATGGGGGAACTCCGGGTTAGCGATGCGGTAATCGCATTTGTTTGAGTGACTAAAAAATAGGGATATAAAATAAATAAAAATTTAAGGGGTATAAAATGCTTATTGAAACAGTAAATTAATAACGAATATGTAATTAAAAAATAAAGAATTTTTTAAATTTACATAAAATATTATTTTATTAAAGAATGTGGACTTGAAAAGAAAAAAGAGAAAAATGTATTTTAAAAAAATACGACTGAACAAGGGCTTATGCTACAAAAATAGTACATTGTCTAATTTAAGGGAAATTGGAATCCAGATGGGAAGGATCATGAACAGGCAATTCTTCTAACATGATCACCTTAAAATGATCCAGGCACAAATTTCAACAATGCCGTGTTTGATGCAAATTTTTTAGAAAAAAATACATTTGATGACGTGATGTAATGAAAAATATGTGGTTAAAAATAAGAAAAAATTTTAAATTTACGTGTAGTATTATTTTATTGAAGAATGTGTGATTGAAAATGAGTTTTGAGAAGAATGTAGATCAAACAATGCCTAAATGTGACGAGATGCTTTCAAATATGTGCAAAAAGTCAACAAGGTCGGATCTTGTCTTATTTTTTGCTCTGTTTGGCTCCTATTAAATTTATAATACATTTTTTTATCTCTTCTTTTTAACAACATATTATTCAATAAAATAATATTATCATAGTTATTAGACTCGACTCGAATATCGACCCGAACAAGGTATTGAGTTGAGTCACTAATCGAATTGATGGGTCATTGCATAAAAATTTACAATAAATATAAAGCATAATATTTTTTAGTCAAAATTAAAGTTTTTAAATTATTTTTCACTAATTATTTAGAGTAATTAGCGCAAAACGTCCCTACCTTTATACAGTTTTGTACAAAACGCTCATACCTTTCGTTTTTTGGTGCAGAA
>CAIGRE010256477.1:0-21058 GCA_903798275.1 Fraxinus angustifolia subsp. syriaca
ATGTAGGGATATCTATGCAAAATCCCCTTCAAAATATATCCAATAAGTTGGCTTGGTATTAATAGAAGTCCAAGTCGATCAACATCCTAGTCAAATCGATAATTCATTTGATGACACTTAAACTTATGTGAGTGTTCGAAAATCTTTTGATTATTATTTATCGAATTTATTTTCGAATCGAGTAGAACTCATATTGTCACAGTTTCTAATTGGTTTTCTATAAGCAATGTAGTAGGTTAGATTCCAAATGTTGCATGTAGTTAATGATTACTAATATTTGCACTTCTTTTCTTGAGAATGAACGATGTTATTTCTGAGATTCATGCTAACTGAATTCTAGAATAAGTGCTTTTTGTCATCTCTATTGGAAGAAATTGGTTTTGTTTTGACAAACGTCGTATAATTATGAAGTCAAAATCACGTCTTATCGTAAGAGGAGTCTAGTCAAGAAAGCCCGTGATCATTTGACATTGACCAACATGTCAATTCGCTCTAGGTGACACATTTAACCTCGTGATCACTAATTATGTGGACTTTCGAGCTAATAGCCTACATTGGAAAATATCTTAAAGACATGCCACACACGAGTATGACATATATTTAATACACACTCAATATTTTTTACCTAGAAGTTTTATTACATTCATTGCTAAGACTAGTTATATAAATAATCATATGAAAAATCTTATATATTCGATAGGTTACTTTTTTTGTAGCTGTTTAAAACGTTATAATATCTTGTAACCCTAATCATATTCTTAATGACGTGGAAAAGAGTACAAGATTTTTGATCAACCATGCGATGCAAGTGGTGCGGTCCATTGAATTACGCAAAAAGAGATCATTAATATATGCAAGTGATGAAAGGACAAATATATGCAAGAAACCATAAAAATGGATGCATTTAAAGTCATTTCAGTTCATACAGTCAACAAGTGTACCATGACATAAAATTGAAAAGAAAGGCGGATTCATTGATTGATTAGTCAATGTTGCAGGTAAAAAAAAAAAAAACTTTTACTTTTCCAGATTATAAGCAGAAATAAATTATTGCATTAGGTAGCAGGGAAATTGACAAGAACATGAGTCCAAAAGAAATTATTTTGCAAGCATCATTATATGCCACGTGAGTTCTGCTAAATCCTCTCTCTTCTTCCCACTTTTCAAGATTTTTCACTGCTGTAATTTCTTTCCATTAATGAAATTTTATGTGCATGCAGACTCAATAGACCCCCAAACCCCCTGCATGTCCCACTTTTTCTGCATGTACTAGGCACAAATGGAGAGATACAGATTAGGCAAACATATTAGCAGCAGCTAGCCTCCTGAATATATCTGCTACTATTTTGAACTTTCAAGATTTTCACTGTAAACTAGGACCCCCACCCACAAAACACATTTAACACACGAGTGAGTATTCCTCAAGTGGCTCCTACTCCAAGAAAATCAATCAATGCAACGTCGTTGGTCTCAAATTTTCCATTCTCATCTTCCCCAAACATGTAGAGATTGGCCCTATAGTTGGCTACTGATTCAGATGCCGCAGTAACTTCAGAATTTGAATCTGAGTGACCTGATTGATCCACTTCTGCAGCATGTGCCATTGGCTCATTCCCATAGTACTGACCCTTACTATGAACCAGCACCTTTTCTTCTCCTGTTAAACCTGAAACTCAAGTTAAACAAAGATATTTATATAAACAAATAAACCATAATTCGTGAGACATAGTTCCTACCCTATTTTGCCGTTTCCACTGTAAAAGAGAAGAATAGGACAAAGTGATCGAATGCCTCTTGCACTAAAAATAATAATAGGCCTCCTAATAATAGGAACAATAGGTTGATTTGCAGTCCACGCGATAATTCAACAGTATAATCAGACTTTACATGGTCCAAGACTTGACAAAAATCAGCGTACCTAACTTTGGTTCCAATAGATTGTGATGCTGGACAGGTCTAAACCTGCTGAAAAACTGAGGCATTTTAACAGAAGGGGGAGTGAGGGAAAGATCGGTGCAGGTTGAGACAGCAGATTCATCAACAATATAGTCATTAGTCATGATTGACTCAATGCAAGCATTATTTTCAATGTTATTTAAAGAAAATCCATTTGTTTGGACCCTTGAACAAGAGAGTTTTCTTCTTCTATAAACACTATTTTGCTCTCTATTTTTTCTTGCCATTATCACATGCCAATGATTCTTGACTCCATTGTCAGTTCTTCCAGGGAAAATCCTTGCAATCATAGCCCATTTGTTACCATACATTCTATGTGCAGCTAAAAGCCTTTCCTCTTCTTCCTCAGTAAAACCCCTTCTGTTTAATCTTGGATCTAACTGGTTAAACCATCTTAATCTGCAACTTTTCCCTGAAATTTTTCAATCAAATGAGAAATCAATATCAATAAATAAAAGTGATGAAATATGAATAGATCAATCAACAGATGAAAAGCAAGAGCATGGTTTGCTAAGCTTAAAATTTTTACTTACAAGTAAAAGTAAGTTTTAAAATTTTCACTAATGTGAGCAAGTTTGGTCGTATTTAAAAGCACTTTTTAAGTGCATTTCTAGGCTGTATGCGTTTATATCCACCGAAATAGCCTAAAAGAGTGCCTAGAAGGTGGAAAATTTTTAGTATTCCCCCGAAGTATAGAATATTCAGTAATCCAGAATGGATTTTAAGCACAGCAAGAAAAAGTAATATACATAAGCACGTTCAAAACTAAAACTAGAGTAGTCTTGCCTGATCTTCCTTCTAGCTTTTCTGCAATGAGATTCCAGTTTTGAGGACCATATTGAGAAACAAGTTCTTTGAGCTTAGCATCTTCATGAGGTCTCCAATGGCCTCTGGCACATAGCTTTCTATGTCCAGTTTTTCTCCCAGTCTCTTCATTCTCAGTGACATCATTTTTCCACTTTATTGATCTTCCCTCTCCCATTGGAGGTGAAAGCCAATGCCTTTTCAGATTTTGCTCCATTGGAGCATTCAGATACTGAGACCTCATCTCAGAATGGGCCATTAATGTCAAATCTCGAAATCCACTGGAAATCTCTCTCATCATGACTGCAAATCTAAGAAAAAACTTGCAAGGAAAATGACAATCTAACAAGAAAATTGACTGAATATTAAAAAAAATGACTTATTCCTCTATTGCTTATACAATGCCAACACGAGTAGAAAGGGAATTCTTACAACAGACAGAAATCTCATTCTTTTGGGGGTTCAAATTTAGTATTTTTTTATTTTTTTTTTTAAGGTTTTTGAAGCAGAAAAGACGAAAAAAGAAAAGAAAAAAGGGAGTAAACCTCAAAAGAAAGTGACGAGGATCCAGAATGCGTTTTTCTTTAACGGACCCTCTTTTGTCCTCAATTTATTTGAGGTTAGGTCCATGTTTTGAGACGTTAAACAAACATTTTTTCACTCTCTTTACGGGTGTGTTTGAGCCACGTTATTTTGAAAGAATGTATTTGAAATAGTAAATTGACAAAGAATATGTAGTTAAAAAAGAATGAAAAATTATTAATATGATAGAAAATATTATTTTATTAAAAAATATGTAATTAGAAATGAGTAAGAAAATGAAAAGTGAAAATTTTAATGTAGTTGAAACGAGAGCTATATCTATAAGTTTCTCACTCTATATCTATACGTGTGTGCGTGCAAATCGAGAACCCCTCGTGTGGGTGGTGACAGTCCCCATTGAACTGCTCTATTTTCCTTATAATCTCGATTTTAGAGCAAAAACACAGAATCTGTTTGTCTCTTTTCTGAAAAAACTTTATTTTAAAGGCTTTTTCTGATTAAGAAAATTCAACATTCAAAACTCAAAAGAGAAACTCTTTTGAACACACATCACACCATCCGTCTTAATTTGATCCCACTTTTGAAAAAAATCTATGTCATTTCATTGTTTTAGACCTAACTTTAAACCTAATTTGTGTAACTGATACATTAAACCCATGTTGATTTGTACAATCCTTTCTTTTTTTTTTTCTAGGAAATAGTAAAAGTAAATCTAGATTAGGAATCCAATAGCCTGTTTGTTTTGAATTAAAATCTGATTTTAATCTAATTCAAAATTAAACAATCAATATTAATCACATTTTTTATGGGTCCCACAAATTTTCAACCACACATTTCAAAAACTTCTATCACAATCTAGTAAAAATCTAATTTCAATCACAACCAAACACCCTCCAAGTATTGGAACTATGATATTAATCAAGTTAGGTTTGGAGAGTAATACCACATAAAAGTGCTTCTTAGTAATATTCAAGTCTCTAAGCTATCGTGATTTATATCAAACGTTGTCGTCTTAAACTAACATTTTACAATAACGCTATTAATAGTCGCAATTGTAGTAAGCATTCTATGTGACGACATCATACAGGGCAATAATTTAAATAATTTTAAAAAGGAATAACTTTTAATAATGATATACCACATATGATAATTAATGCAGTCATTAGCTATGAATAATGCTATTCACCCTTTTATTATTTATTTGGAACTTAGAGTTTTAATTTAAGAATAATTACAGTGAGAGATTATTTTTGTTAATTTTTCTTAATATCAATATTTGCTTCAAGAATTAACTTGCTTGCTATACTTTGAATTGTTAGAAAGTTGGGATACTTTGATGATCGACATCAGTTACATCAATTATTCAATAATAAGCCCTCGTTTGACATCCATTAATTTTTTTTCTCATTCGCATTCTTCATTTCAACCACACATTCTCCAAATAAAATAATATTACACACAAATCAAAAACTTTTTATCACTTTTTCACCACACGTTCTCACATCAATCACTATTTTAAAATTTCTATTTTTTCAAATCAAAAACTTTTTATCATTTTTTCACCACACGTTCTCACATCAATCACTATTTTAAAATTTCTATTTTTTCTCAAAATGGGTTTCAAACAGAGGCTAACTCTCTAAATGTCACAAAAAGCGCATAGATCTCAACATACGGAAAGTAAGTTGTCTATTTTCTTCTTTGGTGAAAATAATGATATTATCCCGTCGATAACAACAATTAAAGTTATAAACGAACTAAATTTAAGATCTCGTAATTTTGAAATCTTAACTTAATAATGACTCCATATTGATAGGTGAAGTTCCAATCTACCACATGAACGAAGGTGCATCTGAACAATTCGATCTATCTTTACACCCTACGTATGTGCAATACAAAACGTGGTAAATCTAGAAGAAAGAAAGGGTGGGATTGGATATAAAAGCATTTTTTTTTTAAATGAGCTTTTTTTTCATTGATTCTTTTCAAAAAGGAATTTCGGCATTGGGACCTTTCAATGAAAACAACAAACATATTTCACTATCTAACTTAACATCACATGAAATTAGCATTAATTTAAGAAATCAGGACTTTGTGCTTTCCCTCAATTTGGGTGTTTAATGACTGACATTATTGGTACCGACATCATTATTGAAAAATCCTAAACCTTAAACCTCGAAGCTAATTGTATCTTAATCGAATTTAAATATTTTTTTTTTTTTTTAGTTTTAAAACTTTAATAAAGAACTTTGCATCACATGCTTTGTATTGTAATTATTTGTGTAGTACGCAATTGCACATTTAAAAAGTCGAACTATCAGGCTTTTAATCAGAGTCGAATATGCTATAAAAAATGATTTAAGAGTTGTTTGATGGATATTGAAATTAAATTTTTAATATATTTTGATAAAAGTTGATACAATGTGTGGTTGAAAAGTAGTGGGACCAAAGAAATATGTGGTTAGTATTAATTATTTGACTTTGATTTATATTAAAATTTGATTTTAAGCAACAGGGCATTAGTTAATAAGTAGATATGCCTTATTTATTTATTTTTATATATGTTTTTCCTATTTTTACAACCTACAAATTATGTACAATAATCTTTTTTTATTATTTCAAAATTAAACTAAGTTTGAGGTAAAAACAAATTTCTTCTGTTTTCTCTTAATTAATTATAATCTAGGATTAAGCAAAAGCAGAGATGTCAGTTTTTGTTCTTCCCTTTCATTTCCAAGAATTGAAACCGAACATTAAACTATTCATTTATTTTAATCTTGAAGCTAGGTTCGTCAAGTTAAACAAATTAAACTATATAAGGAACAAATATATCGTATATTTCCTCGTTTGGTACATATTAAAATCAGATTTTAATCTAAATCAAAGTCAAACAATCAAATATTAACCACATCTTTCATGGGTTCCGCCCGCGACTTTTCAACCGCACATTTCAAAAACTTCTATCACAATCTACTAAAAATCTAATTATAATCCCCACCAAACACCGTCCGATCTCGTCGAATTCGACATGCCAAAATAAAAAACATCCAAGGTTAGGTTGAAGTTGTTTACGAGGCAAAGTACATTGCCCAAAAGCCAAACAATAAAGTCTCGGCTCGGCACAAGACATCACAATTATTCATAGTACTTTTAACTAAATATAATTAATTAAGATACGAACTTTCGTCGTTACCAAACTAATACTCTTGTCGTACACTTTAACAACATTATAATAATTCCATAAGTTCAATTATGTCGGATAATTATTCCATTGATTGACAAATACAGTATTATTATATTAAGTTTTTTGTCATCCCATTCTACGATATAAACTAGGCTTCACGATGCCTAGCTAAGCTGTTGTCATTGTCATGTTAGTTATTCGGAATCTTGGTTACATTATTACTTCTATGTAGAATATAAATTTTTCAAATAATCCATTTCTTAGTGTTAAAACCAAAATTTAATATAATTTTATTAATAATGAATAATAAAAAAATAAAAATAATAAAAAAAAAAGATTGTGTTACAATGTTGAATGCCTTAGCACTAGAGATTGTCCAATAGATTTCTCCCAACTAAATGAGTGCATAAAAATAGATTATTTTTCTTTTAATTTCTACAATCATTTAAATATCGAGTTCTTCGTCATGCTTTGGTAGGGTTACACCCAAAAAGTACTACTGTAAAGAATCTAAAAATCCATGAAAAATTTACTTATAATGAATTGTGTGACCGTTGATTCTTTTATCGTTCCTTACTTTACAATCTTTGTGTTCAACATATTAAGTTTAAGAAATCTTGTACTATACGGTATGCCGATAAAGTCTTAACGTCCATTTGACAAATTAATTAATCAATTTATAAAATGGAATAGTAGTAAATCCACAAAATACTTGAATACTAAATTATTAATATGTGAATGAAAATAATGTTTTGTTTTGACAAAAATTATTTATAAACTGGTTGTTTAAAAACAACTTTTTGTTATACATGATCATGCTTCGTGTACACTTTAGTTTACTGTATACACCTTTGTTTACATTCATCCACATCCACATGACAAATTGTTATCCAATCAATTTTTGACAATCATGCCAGTGCAAGCATGATGTACATGGCAAAGTCCTACAAATAAATCTCATCTATATATAGCACAACATTTTTTTCTGCTCAAACTGTTCTTTCATGTAGAATGACCTAACATCCACCGTTCCGGGACTCACCATGTTCAGGAATCCTTAACTTACTTTTAAGTCACTTAATTTTTCAAAAAATTTACAGTCACTTTCTATTCTAACTTAACTTTTTTCTTCATTTCAAACATAACGATCAGATAGTTTCAAAATGCAAAACACAAAATCGAAAATTTATTAATATCAATTTCAGCAGTTCCATGGATTGTGTTTCAGATGATGACTTGAAGTAAAAGGCTGCAATAAATTGACATATTTAAGGTATTTTTCACCAATATAAATCATTCACCATAGTATTAGAATTACAACTTCACTGCTGTAATAAATAGAACATAACAAAGTTCAAAACAAAATGTGAAAAAATTACAATACTAGAACTACTGGAATATCCTTGTAAGTTTTGGTCTACCTCTCCCTGTTCTGACGTGTTCTAGCAAGTTTAAATGCATCGAGTCTGGCAAATGTGCCAGTATTGGCGCAACTGAAAAACTTGCAGTATATACATGATTTTAACCATGGAACCGATGATCATGTATATACTGCATCTACCTGAGTTCAGAAAGCCAGGGAAACTTAAGGGTAAGGATCATAACTTACCCATGGTGAACTTCTTTGGCATGATAAACCAGAAAACTAAATCTGCCAAAGCATTCTGTAATCGTACTTCTTTTATCTGCAGACCATAAAACCTCGGTGGCATACTCAAGATCAATAAAATGATCCTACATACACTCTAATGCTCCAATCTACATTTAACGTGCGAGACAAAAATCTGGAAACGTAACAAGATATGTAATGTTGTTCAGAGTTTTACGTTGCACAGAAACGAGAAGAAAAAAATGACAAGTGAGATGAGGAAAGAAATATCTCATGCACATGAGAAGCAGCACAAAGTGAACAGTATATTACAAGGTGAATAAGGGCATGGTAACGGATGGACTTGTTATGTGGAAGCCGATTCCATTGTCTGAATAGGAGGGGCAGTCACTTCCACCAAGTTCAGGTCAGACGAGTTCGAGCCTCCAGACCTTTCACGGATTTCTCTGTACTCTTGACAAATAGCACATAAATGGCAACAAAAATGTGTGAAGAGATCTCCACATGGGGCTTCCTGTGTTAAGAATTCACAAGCTATTCGTTGGGAAAGCTAATAATTGATTTTAACTATACCGTTGAGTACCATAAAATAGCCAATGAGGAGTAGGCAAACATCAGATGTAATGGTTAACTGCCATTCTTGATTAATAATCTAACAGTCAGGTAAACAAAGTCCTTCCTGCACTTTTAATGTCATACTGGATATTTATGAAGCGTTATGGCTAATGATCATACAACCCTACTAGCAGTTCTAACTTTCCAAAAACTCATTCATCAATAGCACTTTTTTAGGTCATTCGAGATACTTCTTGAAGGTTTGCGCTATAATTTCTGACTACTCCCTTTGGCTTTTCCTTCTTCATCTTCCTTTTTCTTTTTTCACACAAATGAAACGTGGTGTTGAAGTGTCTTTAGCAGTTGAATTTGCATACCATGCCATTGAATGTTTGTAACGTAAAATAGCATAATCTTATAGGATACTAATAGTCAGTTTTTACAGCTTGTCGTCCATAGATGTTAACAAAAAGTCACATGACATGAGATACATTATCCCTCTTCGCTGCCAACAGCTGCTACATTGTTTATACTAGATATCTTTTCCTGTCTAAAATCATCTCCACCATCCACATTATTATATTATAAGGTTGATAATGCATGCTAATGACGTTTCTTTTTACTAAAAGATTAAAAATATCCACCTTGATCCACCATAATACCATCCACCTAAAACTATCCATTATTTCTATATTAAATTATTTATAGGTCTAACACGGTGCACCAAATGCAACCTGAGTGTTTATTAGGCCAAGCCAACAGTTGTCCAAGACAAATCTGGAGTTAAGTGTAATTTTCCATCAAGGCAGTGGAGGGGAGGATTTTCTTATGCATACAAGTCATAGGGCATGATATTGGAAAGTTACAAGTACCTTCCAATATGCTTCTGTAGAAACGAAAATTAAACAAAAACTATAGATATCAAACAAGACAATTTCATTCCCGACCATGCAACATGAGAAGGGGATCGCAATCTAACCACTTAGAATTCAATGAAAAATGGTCGCCATCTAATGCTTAGCACTCAGGTTGCTAAGATTGATTGACTACTCCACACTCAGAATCACTTCACCTGGCAGTTCTTAGGCCAATTGTAACAAGTTGGATCTAACTACTACTACAAGCATTTAAACTTCCAGCTGGAACCATTGACCAAAATATTTAACCCAAGTATTCAGTTAATAGCCAAATCAATTTGTTATAAACCACTCCAAAAAAATTCACATCAGTGACTGTTGGAGAGAGCTTTCAAATTCCCAAGTTAAGCACACAATGTCCTCGTTGCAGACAATTAATGAGTCAGTTACAAACTCAGAATCATCTGGATAACACCACGAGAGCACAGCTCCAAGATCAATTCAAACGGCCTAGGTCTAACTACTGAAGAAGGCAGTAACTTTTGTTAGGGTATAAAACAGTGGTCAAGTGTCAACTGTCAGACAACCTATGTCCCTACAAACCATACCACATCATCATAATACCAAGCCACCTATCACACCATGTTCTCGAAAGATCACTTGTCAAATCATTACAGCAACTGAAATGAAAGGAGAAAAGAACTAACATGATTGACACAAAAGTTATATGGCTTTTCTTTTTAGTGTTGACAATTAAAGATATATCATATATGTAGTAACAGTATAAGTGGCAAAGCAATGTGACTTATACCTGCAGATTGTATTTTGATCTTAAAGTCTTCCGGTAGCTACAAGCATAGCATGCGACAAAGCATCCAGGAAAACCCCATATAATGCCATCAGTTAACACACAGCAAAGTGTATTGACCAGCCCCCACAAAATAAAATGTGTCGTGCATGATCCTAAAAGAGTTCCAGACCCCAAAAACTCTGCATTTTTCCCAAAAAGGAAGCAAGGACAAACAAGTCCAATACAACCTGAGCAGAATAAAGTACAATTAGTGAATATCTACAAGGACATTAAATGATAATATAAATCATCTGGGACCACAAAATTAAAACAGTCTACTGGATTTATTGGTCATATTAACTCAAAAGCATACTTATGTACGTCATATGCTAATGACATATTTAACTATATGGATGTAAGGTTAATATGTCTCTAGAAGAATGAACCTAAGGTTTTGATGCATATAAGCAATCTAGAGGCCTTATTAAGTTTTCAAATGTGCAATGCAGTCAGTGGTTCTTAGTTCGTAGTGCAGCTGACTTTTTTTATCATTTTAAAAGTATAAAACTTGAACACCTTATTGAATATTTTTTTACAAAGGAATCTATGGATTATTCGCCTAAGCACCTATCCTTCAACACATTTGCTTAAATTAATTGTTAGCAGACATAAAGTTATGATTCCCAGCATGTAAGCTAAACACGTGTCCATGAAGCAAGTAACAAATCCTGAAGATTTGCAGGTGGTATTAATGTGCCATACTGTGTGTGTGAAACATGAAAGCAATTGGAAATGACCTACGTTCACAGAATTTACATAACAATAATATTACCCCAAGTAAAATCTACGAGCTCGTAGTTTTGTGCCATGTATTCATAACTCTCCCTCCTAAATGGATTGAATATAAAGGCTAATAGTACATCAGCGGGTAAAATCGACAAATGATATCTGTTGACATATTCAAATTAAGTTGTTGATTTGTTCAATGATATGAAAATGGCTAGCTTTGACAATATTACCAGTGTTAAAAATTGTAAATCGTCATAGCAATATGACAAAGTATGTAGAGAGTACTATTCCTCTAACTGTAATGACTTTCAGTAGACAAACAAATACCACATATTAAATCTCCTGAAACGTATATCACAGCAAATGAAAGTAGAATCCAGATGAAAACTCCGCAGAGTAATTTTCTTTTCCTCGATAGAGGATTGGTCACTATGACAGTTGCAAAGTTAGAGATGACGAGTCCTATCTGAAAACACGTGGGGCTTTATTTAGATAGTTACCTTAATGCATAAAAAATTGTCTAGGCCACTGCAGTAAAGAGTTAAGACTCGATTCTTTTCACCCTTTGTTCAAAAGGTCCATTTTATCCCACTTTTTGGTAGTCAAGTCAATTTGACAAGACTTGAACGTGTTACACATAATTTATTAGCAATTTATGAATGGTTTCTACCACTTCAGCAGACCATCATACAGATAGCATACATACATTGTCCATATTACTGTGATCATATAAAACCGATGATGCATATTGTTTATTTTCATTTTACTGCTCAAAAATCCACCTTAATTCACTTTTTCCTTCTGATAAATCAAGATCACAAGGCAGAAAGTAGCGTACAGCTCGGCATATCATCAAAACAAGCACAGATTCCAGAAGACCATGGCACTGAGCCATCATTTTTATGCTTCTGAGCAGGTATCTCATCCTTGGATGGTACAGTTTCCATTTCTGATTCAGACTGACTCAATGGAATGTAAGGTGGAGGCACGTAACTGGTTTGGCCCACCATTACAACTCAGAAAGACGGATGATTTACACCTCCCAGGCCCTGTATGTTACTCTAGAAGCAATCTAAAGCAAGTAACTGAAAGAGAATGAAAATAGAATCAATTTTTGTTCCATGAACTCATTACTACATTCAAAATTACGTTTTAACTCATTTTTTGTAGGACCAAATGAAAAGATAAAGCCGAAAAGAGATGCGTAAAAATTCACAGAGTTTCTTTAAATGAGAGAACACACTGCACCAACTAGAAAGAACTGATGATACTGCTAAAGAACTAAACTTTTAAGAAATTATCGAGTGTGTGTAAAGCTCAATACAAATGTATGCAATATACACATGTGGAGAACCATTAAACACATTTCTTTCGAATCTTTGAATTTTAGAACCGTAATCCAGAAAATTCCAATAATTGCGGAAGCTTTGCTGCTTCCTTTACTTCCTTAAATACCTCACCAAGATCGAGTGACAAATGACAAATCACACCTTCATATTTACAGTTTTATTTTTATTTATTTTATCTCATCTATTTCTCTTTTCATAACCCAAATTATAAAGTACAGTTAAGATCTATTCCAATACCTAAACTGCTAATTCTAAAGGGATATTCTAAATATTACATTTATTTCTTAAAAACTTCCACAGTGCCACTAACTCAATCTGAATACCACAAAAAAATAATCAACGTCAAGATTCGAGATCAAAAACAAAGAACAAAAATAATTTTCCTAAATCGAAATTCGAGTACAGAAACCCAAATGTTAATATCTTCGCAAAATAACACTAAAAAAGGTGTAGCACCACCAAATGATTAAAGATTTAGCAGGTTTATAATTGTAACGAGTGATAATATTATTAATACAGAGATATTAAGCCTGTAATTAATCAAGATCAAACTTTTTCTCAAAAAAATAAAGATGAAAAAAAATTGATGCAATCTTGATCTTGGGAATGAGCACCGACCTGAAAGAGAAAGACCAGTGATCGGTAGAGAAACGAGCGTGTCTATGTCGAAGGACCTTTCCGTTTGGAAGGAAAGTAGGGAAATTTGCTTGGATTTGGTATGGACTAAATTGGGGTGGGGAAATATAAAATATATATTATTTGTAATAATGGTCACTTCCTAACTACTACTACGAGTTGGTCCAATGCCCGTAAATATTATATTTATGGGTTCGAGTGTTTAAGGGGTCGTTGTGTTTCAATTTTGTGTTTTGAATTTATTTTAAATTTTGTGTTTTGAATATCCATTTTGAAATTGTTGAAAATGTGTTCTTTTTGATATTTTAAAAAATTATTTTGAAAACGCCCAAAATGCGTTTTGAAAATTGTGGTTTGATTGTAACTGAAAACACTCAAAACGACAAATTTTGACTTTTCTTTCTAAATTTTTAATTTATTTTCAAAAACTCATTCTCGAAAATAGAAAAGAGAACACGTTTTCGCTGTTCTGGAAAATCGAAAATAGAAAACGACTTGAAAACGGTAAAGAAAACAGATCCTAAATTGTTTCCAATCTATTTTTAGAAATCTCGTATTTTTATTCACCTTAGCGTTCCATTCTCCTTTACCACCTACAAAAGCTTTTTTTCTCTCTTTTCATTTGATGTGCTCTCTTCTCGTCCCTACATTGTTAGAAGTCAATAATGAAACTCTTCACCGTGAAGAAGGTACGTTAATCGTATTGTACGTCTGATTGTTTGTTTTTGAATCAATGATCGAACATAGAAAAATTGGAGTGTTGATTGTGGGATATCATGTTTAAGAAATTTTTGTACTTCAAGCTTCCTTTGTTTTTTGGGTTTGATGAACGTAGTGAGTTCTTCGATAAGCATGAACTCATTCTTCTGAAAGAAAGAGAGGTAGACAGGTTATAGGTTAGTTTTAGAATGAGGATGTTCAAGAAAGAACGTTCCTTCTGCTTAACAATAAGTGTGTGTTTGTCTCCCATTATTGTAGAAGAAATGGAGTAATGAATAGTATTTTTTTGGAGAATGTGTTGTTGAGATTTAAAGTAACTTTATTGGTTTGTGTATAGAATATTTTATTAAGTGAATGTGAGGTGGAGAATATTACTGCAGCAAATAATGTTTTGGAATAATGGGGGACAAACGGAGCCTTAATTAGATAGTGACTAACTGACGCTTTAGAATGACTTGCCATTTTGGTGCTCGATTCTAGTCAACCCTTAGCTCATTCTGCAATACAGACTAATTCATGTGATTAGGGATGGGCAAAACGCGATCGAAGCCGTTCAAACCATCCAAATTGAACCAATTCGATCGGGTTGAGTCGATTTTTTTGTTATTTTTTACACGGGTTGGGTGGGTTGGATAGGGTCGGGTTATAAGTTAACTTATGAAAACCAAATAAACACATTCAACTCAACCCGGCTATATTTATGAATTTTACAAGTACTATAATGTTGTTTGGACAAAATTGAGTCATTCTATTTCTTCACACAACATCCAAGAACTACAATATTCAAAAAAATCTAGATTAAAATGTCAATTCTTGTTGGAAAAATTTTGTGCAACAGATGAAAGTTTTAAGGAAACCATACACAAATTATATATTACTAATTAACTAGGTTCTATATACGCAAACGAGATATACGAGAAATCTTGAATATGACGCATGACATGGAAACTCTTAGAATAATATTATAAGACTTGGATAGAATGCGTTTTACGAAAAATAATATAAGCAATACACATTCAACACAAAAATATTTTAATTGCCAAAAATATTTCTTAGTTTCATATAATTTAATATCAATCTGTTCATGTAACATTTCTAGGCATGAAGTGTCAAAATAATTCAAATTTTGTGATCATTGCAACTATAAAGGCCTAATTTTATATAAGTCATAAGTCAATTATAAATCCGTCCAATCGAACCTGACTACTTTAATCTTTGTTGATAAGTTGTCTCAAACCGATCAACACAACTCAACCCGACTGATACTTGATTGGGTTGGGTTGTGTTAAATTATGATCAAACTGATCATGTTGGGTTTGGTTTAAGTTGAGGCAAATATCGACTCGACTCGACCCAATCCAACTCATACTCACCCCTACATCTGATTCAAAAACATGGACTTAATTTTGTCAACTCTAAGCTCATTAGTCATTATGTGATTTTTTATTGTGGAAATTACACTATTCCATACTTTTCAACATCTATATTCTAAAATCAGATCTAAAATTTTATTTTTCAAAACTTAGATATTTTTTAATTAGAAACATTATATATATATTATACAATTACCCAACCCTAACCCCATTTCTACCCAAGCCCCTAACCATCGCCAAACATGGGAGGTTGGGATTGTGAAGAGGAGGATCTAAAATCAGATCTAAAATTTTATTTTTCAAAACTTAGATATTTTTTAATTAGAAACATTATATATATATTATACAATTACCCAACCCTAACCCCATTTCTACCCAAGCCCCTAACCATCGCCAAGCATAACCCCCCAAATTCATTGGCCACCACCACTAGGAGGAAGAGTATCGTAGTCGAAAAGGATGGGTGTCAAGTTCACCGGCCGCCTCCACCAACAACCACTTCCTCCTCTTCACAATCCCAACCTCCCATGTTTGTCGGCAGCCACCACCAAAAGGAGTATCGCAGTCGAAAAGGTTCGTACGCAAATTGCTCGTGCCCTGCCTCCATTGTTGGTCTTATCATTTCGAAACCTTTAGAGTATCCGACCATTTTGGGTAGAGTTTGTAGGCCATTGCTACCGATGGCGATGTTCTAGTTCTAGTAATGGCGTTGTGGTGATGGCGGCAATTTTGTGAATTTGGTGGTGACGGTGGTTGGGTGCGATTGTATGGTAGATCTGGCACTGTTGGTGGTGGATCCGGTGTTGGGGAGGTGGTAGATTTGGCACTATTGATGGTGATGAGGTGGTGATATGCGGTGTTAGGTGCGGTGTCGGTCGTGTCGGCGAGATGGGGTTGGAGGTGACACTAATTATTTTGTGAGTGGTTATTGGTGATTGTGATTGTGATTTTGATTGTTGGTGGTTGTGATTAGTTTGTACGTGCGTGCGTGCAGCGGTATGTGTCGGGGGTGCCGGCGATATGGGGTTGAAGGTGACTGTGATTATCTTGTGCGTGCAATCAAGTGTGACCAATTAAATTTGTGACCGTGACTCACTGTAATCGAGTTGTGACCAAAAATAATATGTGACCAATTAATTTGAGAATATCACCAATAAAATAAATGAGTTGTGACCAATAAAATCTTGGATTTGTCATCAATGCATAATATGTGACCTAAAAATTATTACTGTGACTCACAAGTTATTAAGTTGTAATCAAGTTGTGACCAATAAAAATGTTGATTTTGTGATCGATGAATAAGTTGTGACTTATAAAATTTTCTATTTGTGACCGAGAAATGCTTATAAAATTCTTGATTTGTGACCCTAAAATAAGTTGTGATCGATTTGCAATTAATAAATGAGTTGCTAAATTCACAGCTTACTGGTCGCAAATTTGAGTTCACAAGTCACAGTCATTTTGTATAGGTCACAAATGAATATAGACGGGCGACGAATCAGTATGATCAATTAATTTGATAGTTAATTGTGACTAATTAATTCGTCGTTAAGGTCATAGATTATTGTCACATGTTTGAGTTCACAAGTTAATCATTTTTTATAGAACACAAATCAATATAAACAGATTACATATGTTTGTAGAGTCTCGGTTAAAAAATACAGGCTACATTTATCAGAATAGTCGCAGGAACGATTATCGGCATAGTCGACGGAATCGGAGCAGTCGTCAAAACGATCCCAGTGTGTGTGTGTGTGTGTGTGTGTAGTGTATGTATATATCAAATATCTGATTTTAGAAATTTGAAAGTTGTTTTCTTAAGTTTGAAATAGTATATAGTAAAAATAGGAGAAATGATTTTTTCCCATTTTTATTCAGGGAAATTTTCATAATTAAGAGATTAAGTTTCACCCATTTCAAATTTAAGAGATAATGTTTAAAATTTCAAATTTCAGATTTTTTGAGGTTTAAAATTTCAAATCTCATTTTTTTAATTAATTAATTAAATATATATTTTATTAATTAAATAGATTAATGTCACAATTCCATATAATTTGGTCACAAATTCTATATAATTGGTCACAAATCACAAAGTTTACATGTTTCAAATTATTTTACAATCACAATTTAAAATTTATAGGTCACAATTTGTTCATCAACCACAAATAAAAAATTGAAACGTCACAAATTATTTTATGGTCACAATTCAGAAATTTTATATGTCAAAATTTGTTCATCGGTCACAAATCAGAAATTTTATAAGTCACAATTTAGAAATTTATACGTCACAACTTATTCATCGGTCACGAATTACAAATATTATAAGTCACAACTTAGTAGACTATCACAAATTGTCAAATTATCTGTCACAAATTAACAATTTTTGGGTCACGCATTATTTTTTTAGCCATAAATTTTTTTTCATTGGTCACATGTTGTTTATCAGTCACAAAATAATCAATTTAATGGTTACAAACGACCAAATAATATGCGACTACCCTCACCACTGCCACCACCAGCATGTCAACTGAAACCCAATCGCTGGAACCACCACCACTACCTTTCGATAGCAAACCGTCATCTAAAAATACCGACATCACCACGACCCACCAACAACCACTACGCCGCCGCCACCACCGAACCTCCACCACCCCATCCTACAACCCAAAAAATTCCCAACCCTAAAATCATCGCCACCATCGTCACCGGAGCACTTCTACAACAATAACGACAACAAGATAATAATCATAATACAAAAGGAACATTTTTATGAGTAGGTGTCAGCAATCAATGGATGCAATCCAACTTAGATTTTCAAAAGCACAAACATGACTCTCTTAATTCTTGATTTCTTGATTTCACATCTCGAATTGAGTAGATCTCCAAGATTTGCTTCTGATTGATATTTTATATGCATAATTAAAGAATTTACCAAGCCATTGGCGGCAGAAAATGTCCAAGCTAGTGTTGTCGCCATCTTTGCTAAGAGCTCGAGATCTTCACTTTAGATCTGACTTTCCCACTCGACCAAGCGCTAAGAGTGATTTCCTTTTGGATGCCCAAGTCAACAACAGTACAATTTATCATTCACTCGCTACCCACCACCTATAAACACCCAACCCCAGACTTAATATTTCTCAAATTCAAAAGCCAATAGATCTATAATTAATCTATCAGATCTAAATTACATCGTCGACCCCCAGCAACCCACCGTCCCACTCCCTATTGTCGCTTGTAGTTGCTCACCACCTCGATTCTATCCCGACCCCCACCGCTTGATTTGTGGCCACAAATCTTGTTATTTGATCTCGTAGTCACCCTTCATTGTGCCTCCATCATGTTTCTGTTGGTGTAGTTGATGAGTTGTATCTTTCGGTGTTTGATGGGGGCGAGTGGAGATGGTTTGGTGAGTTTGTGTGGGGGAACCTCTGTAATTTTCTGTACATGTATTGTGAAAGAAAATTTTTGGATTGTAGTGGCTCCTAGAGGCGAAAATTGAAAGGTAGGAGATGGTAGTGGTGATGCATTACAATTTTTGGATTTGGCGCTGTGCACGATGGCTTCGCCGATAAGAAGACAGAGAGCGAGAAGATGGAGAGAGAAGAGAGTGAGAAGAAGTGAAAAACTGATTAGGGTTTGTGTTGAAAGTTGTATAATTAATATTTAATATTTTAAAATAAAATATCTAATTTTTGAAATGTTAAACTTTATATCTGAAATTTGAAATTGAATCTTAAAAACTCTTGTTTTTTTATAATTTGCACTACTTACAAAAATAACCTTAAAATTATGGATGTTTTGAAAAATCATATGAAAAGTNTGAAAAGTTTTTAGAAAGTAAAAAATACTGTGTAAAATAAAAAAAGTGACACAATTTCACTTTTTTTATATAAAAATTGTCACTTTTTTGTTTTTTTTTAAAAAAATGATACAAACTCAAAAAAAGTGACAAATACCAAAATAGCACCATCCAATTGTGCAACACCAATAATCATATTTTTAAAATAATCACCACGTTCAGACCAATCCACATGTTGATTATGTAAAAAAAGATGACAATGAAAAAGTGATATACTATCACTTTTAAAGTTAAGTGTCACTTTTTTATTTAAAAATGACATGCAATATCACTTTTATTAAAAAATGATATCTGTCACTAAAAAATTGATAGAAATCAAGAAAGCTACTGAAAAAAGTTATAAACACTAAAAATAGCGACCCCACCAAATTGACATTGTGTTTGTCACTAAAAAAATGACATTGTGTCACTTTTTTTGTAAAAATGTGATACAACTTTTATTAAAAATGATGTTTGTCATTCAAAATGGTGATATAAATTTTAAGAAAGTAACAGAAAAAAACTGACATAAATTAAAGAAAAAAAAATGAGAAAAATTCAAAAATAGTAACAAATATTAAAAATGTGACAAAGATTAAAAAAATGACAAACACATAATATGATATATGTTTTAAGGCATCCCAATCCCAATCTAAATGCAATCAACCAACCCAATACAAAACAACATGTATAATATTCACTTAGCCCCCCTAGCACAAACTCAATTCTTCACTTCCCCTATTCTTTTTCCTCGCCCAATTCAAGTTTCACACTAACAATTCTTTCATTTTCCATGATGTAGATGCAAACACAATTGCATTCAACATCATTTCTTTCTATTGTTCCTCATAAGTTTCAAGCACACCAACAAGAACAAGAAACAAGAACAAGCAATGCTTACAACAGTTACCAAGGCAATTTACAAACTAGTTATGTAAATTATAGTATAACTAAAGTCGTAAAAAGAAAATTTCAAGTATTATTAAGTTTAAGAAGGTGGAGGAAAGAAATAATCATTTACAGCAACAACATTGCTTTCCAACTTCTACTAATAGGGCCATAACTTCCACGCTAAATTTCCTTCTATTACTTTTGTTTACACAAAACAAAAGGCAACTTGGAAGCTAAGTTTAATTCACAGAAATAGGAAGTGGAGAAAGAGGAAGCCCTCTCAGAACTCGGTTGCATCAATAGCTCATCTAAATGAATTACTATACATTCTATCAAAGTGTAAGAGTGTGTGTGTGTGTGTGTGTGTGTGTGTGTGAGAGAGAGAGAGAGAGAGAATATGGTGATTTGAACTACTAATAATTTCTCTGATGCACTTCCAGAAGACCGTTGACTTCTTCTAAACCATTTAGGGTAATATTTCCACATTCTTATGAAATAGCATTACAGTTACAAAATTAGCCATCATCAACCATGATTGAACAAGAATTTCGATATTCCATCAACATTAAACATTTACTCGAACACAAAACATAGCAAGGTATAAAATTCTAAATGTTCGCTACACCATCAAGTCAAAAACCACAAACCAAAAACGAAAAACCTTGCAATCTAGAGAAGCCATCTTCGTTCACCATTTGGAATTTTATATGCTAGCTTTCATCCACCAGTGGCATCACGTGGTCCAAAAAACTCGATTTTCTCTTGATCTCCTTCTATTCACTTTCTTCAACCATAGTTAGAGTCTATAATCAATGGTGTCACGTGGGTGAAATCTTCAATGGGTGGATGAATCGGCATGTTCTCCGTGTAGGTGAAACAGTTGCTTCATCGCGTCAGTGAATTATAGGTATTGAGGAGGTTTAGAATTTCTCTTAGTTGGTTTTGGAGCTTTTGGGGGTTTTAGGGCATAACCATTACTGTTTTTAGAAGTTTTATTTTGTTTAAACGTATAAATCTAATTTGCTATTTTTTTAGGTAGTGGACCTAAGTTTCCCTTTCTTTTTGGGAAAAATTCATGGTTCAGGGATCTACTTTCACAAAATCAAAAATCAGGTATTTCCATGAATTAATTAATTATATTTTACAATTAATTTATTAAATTAA
>CAIGRE010256479.1:0-11038 GCA_903798275.1 Fraxinus angustifolia subsp. syriaca
GACATCTAGTGTAATTTCCTCTAAAAAAAATAAATCTCGAACCAACTTTTCAACTCCAGTAAAGCCCACCAAGCAGTCATGGATTTCTTCCAAGAGCCCATACCAAAACCTTTCTCAACCTGTTCTTGTGGATGAAATAATTCAAGCTAAAAAAGTACCAATTAAAGGCCTATTTAAGCCGGATTAAAATCTGATTTTAATCTAAGTCAAAGTCAAACAATCAATATCAACTATATCTTTCATGGGTCTCACGTCTTTTCAACCACACATTTCAAAAAATTCTATCACAATCCACTTAAAATCTGATTTTAATCAAGACCTGTCTCCATCACCATTTAATGTGGACAAAAAGATAGGACCAAGCACTGTACTACCCTACGTATATTGCAAGGTGCCAACCGTCGGAGGTGGCCAACGAAAGTAGACGTTTACCTAATTTTCAAGGGTTACGATTGGAGACTGTATTTTTTGCTCATGCAATAGTTCAAACACCATTTCAAGTTTGAATAATTATGTAGAAGTGCTTGAGAAATTCTCCATTCAAGAATGAAGAGTGCTTGCAACATTTTCAGATTTTTGGACAGCCACGTGAGTGATGCGTTCCATTCTTTCCCTGAGACGGAAATCAAAGAATATTTATCCTCCAAGCTTGACCATTTTCTAAATCCCTTAAAAGCAGCTGAATCATAAATTTACAGTCAAGATTAGTTGACAAGGAGGAAATTCTTTTTATTCATATTGAATTAGACAAGACGTTTTCTCTCGCTATGGTTTCTTTGTTGCGTAAAACTATGAAAAATGGTGGTTTTCATCTTTCAAGATCCATAAGTGGAGGCTTAGGTTTTGCTCCTTCGTTGATATCATCTTCCACTAACCAGTAAGTGGAATTATTAAAGACTGACTTTTTGCTTCTCCATTGGCATCATCTTCCAATCATGTTCTTGTGGCTAGTTTTCTTTGATTTTTATCGATGAAACAGCTCAGAAAATTATCCTCGGTTTGCCGCCTGTTTTCCAGTAGATAACTACCCAGAAAACCATATTTTCCAATGACTTTTTGATTGTAGCATAACATGATTAATATATCATTCCCCACGGACGGCGCCAATATGTTGACCCAAAAAATGTGTCAAAAGAATTCCCTCCACGTCCTCTCCACGTGGACATCACCTGCACACCGAACATCTCTTAGAAGGCAAAGGCTGTTGGTCAAGAAAAATGTCCGACGACCATTTGTACTCTTAGGTCAAGTCAAGAATCGAATAGAAGAAAAATGAGTGTAAGGGACAAAAGAGGGGAAGAGGATGGGTCAGAACATACCTTAATTATGAAATAGATCATATATATAGAGAATGTAAATGAACATGTGGGCCTAATCGGCCGGACACAAGCTTAGGACCAAAAGTATCTGACTTGATTAAATATGTCCATTGTAATTAAATATGGGTATAACATTACCATGCCTAAGTTCTTTGGCCCCAATAAGGGTGTGGTCAATCATATAAGTTAAAATTGTAATGAAGGAACAACTGATCAACTACGTTAATATCATGTCTAATATGAGGGTTAGTTTACATAATGCCTGGCCGATATTGAATTTGAGTTATTGTTTTGAAAAATATGGAATATCTTGCTAGAATTTTTGTGCTAAAGATAATCTCTCAATAATCTTTTCTGTCCTCTATATACATGGGAAGCCCAATGATATACTTTTCTTTGTTTTCGGTTTTCCCATCCTTCAGTTTAAAGCTTAATATCCGGACTTCAAAGCTTCTATTTCTTTTTATTTTCATCTTTGTTACAGTAAAATAATAGAAACTATGATTTCCATTTTTCTCTATATACTAGGGAAGCCCAGTGGTATACTTTTCTTTGTTTTCGGTTTTTGCACTAATTGGAATTTATTATGTTTTTTCTACCTTTTCAGTTCCTCTAGTTACATTTGTTCTATTCTATTCTATTAATGATTTATTTTATAATTAACTATTGTCCTGTTAAAATTCAAAAAAGATAAATGATGGGGGCTCACGCGTTAGACTGTCTGAATTCACGTCTACCTTTTACTATGCTGCGCTTTAATAGCATCAGTTGTCGGGGCTTGCCTTCATATCCTTATATCGAAGGTTTTGTTACTACCTTAGCATCAGTGGGTAGCATCATTTGGCTATTCTCTGTGCCTCCTCATGAGGTATTGCTTTCATTGTTATTTGTTTAGTTTGAAGATGTGTACAAGTCTTGTTTCTAATTCATTATACATCTTGATAATGAACAGAAAAAAGGGTTTAGTTGCTTATGGCTGCTGCGCTCTTTGAAGGGGCGTCTATTGATCCTCTGATTGAATTGGCAATTGACTTTGACCCAAGGTATGTATCCTCAATAAGTTTGTATGGTTTCTGTGTTTCATTCTGAGTCAGCTGTTGTATATTCATTTTTTTTTTAATCGTGCTTGTTTTGGGATTTTATATTTGAGCTTTTTGAGTTTATTTGTGAATATTTATGTTTTTATTTCTTCCATTGACTTATTTACAAATTAGATTTTGTTGAGCTGAAGAAAACATTTTAAGAATTATTATTTGCTGACCTGTGCGTGATTTGGAATGATTTGGTGATTTGTCTCATTGTCTTGAGTCATGTAGATTGCCCTATCCAAGATGATACCATAAAATATAAACAAAAAAGATTAGGTGGCCCAGGTGCCCCCCAATAGGGGGCCGCTACTTGTCAATTCGATAACCAATTAAGTAAAAAATTATGTACAACAAGAATAATTCTAAATGATAAATTCCACCTAATCTTTTTTGTTTATATTTTATGGTATCATCTCTATGTCCCTTTTCTTGAGCACCTGTCCTATGAGGCCAGTCTCGTTTTGGCATACTGGAAACATATATTATATCATATCGTATCTTTTAACCATTTCAAGATTGTCGGAAGATGCATTATTTCACTATTTTCTTTCTCAATTAAGTCCTATTAATGTTTTTCCGATGCATAATTTTTCTCTATTTGTAGCATTATTCTTGGTGCTTTTGTTGGTTGTGCTGTAGCATTTGGTTGCTTTTCGGCAGCTGCCTTGGTAGCGAGGTGTAGAGAGTACCTATGTCTTGGGTAACGTACTATCTTTTGGTCTTTCCATCCTCTTCTAGTTGTACTTCATGTTTTTCAATTTTTGGTGGGTTCTATGGCCCTTTTCAAATTTGAGGTAGTAAATTAATTATCCTTTTTAATTTTATGTGAAAATGCAAAGTAGGTAGAAATTATTACAATAGTTTGATAGCATATATCCTTGTTATCTTGCAGCTGTATTTTGGTCTTTTGGTGTTTGTGAGCTATATCATCGTTTACATCACCCACGATGTAAAGCTTGGGGTGCTGTAATTGTGAGCCCAAGTCTGAAGATGATGGTCCGGCTAACTCTTAAACCCGACCCAATTATTTGAAGGTTCCAGAATTGTTGCCTTTTGTAATTAAGGCATTTTTGCTGGATTATTGACATTTGGCAAATGGACAACCGTTGATCAATTCTGTTTAGCTGTATCATATAAATTGGAAGCTGACTTTCTGGGCAGATTAATAGACTTTTATGTTGACCCTAGTTCTCTTATTCTCTCTCGACTATGATATTCTTTTGTGTAGATATTCTAAGTGAAATCATATTAGTGTGAAACAAAGAGATTAGATCGATCCTTTAGTGAGATCGTGTTGTATTTTGGAGGGTTGTTTGTGCTTGAGGCAGAACATTTGGTATTCATTTGTAACTCTGTTTCTTGCCTGATTTTTGGCTATTATAGTGGATTTAAGCAATATCCTAACGGATGCTCAACGGGGGATTAGGCGTTAGAAGTGGTCGTCGAACCTCCGGGGCCTTGGGCCGAAAAATCTTTGTGTTCTTACCTTTCCTGCAAATTACTTTGTTTATTTTTCATTTAATTGGTTGAATCACAACATAAATCGTTTTATCTAGGACCAACAGTGGTATCAGAACTTTTTTGAAAATTTTCGTTTCTTACGATTTATTCTTGTGACTCTTCCAGTTTTTGAAAATATTAGATCTAATAGATCTTTTGTTGTTCTACAGTGAGAAAGATTATTCGATTGAAATATTGTTTCGATTCTTGGTATTTCTTGACTACCTCATACATTACTTGCAGTTCTGTATGACCACTAAAATTGATATTCAAAATTGGGATGGCAAAAGAGACTTTAGTGTTTGGAGCCATAAAATGAAAGCCCTTTTGATGACACTAAAATGTGCTAAAACTATTGATGAATCTTAGCCTGAAATCGTATTTGAAGTTAGGAAGACCGAACAAGATGAATTAGCCTGGAGTACTTTGTTTCTTCATTTATGTGATTCTGTTATTAGAAAAAAAGGAGAGGCTGAAATTGCTACTAAGTTATGGGTAGCCCTACAAAAACTATATGTCTCTTAAGTTTTTACTTAATAAGTGGTTTCTTTGGAAACAATTCTTTAGTCATAAGTTTGATCCTGGTGCAAACTTAGAAGAGAATATGGATAGGTTTAATAAGACTACTCAAGATCTTATTAGCTGTGGGATAAAAATCTCTGATGATCAAAAAGTAGTTGGTTTGCTAAATGCTCTTGGTGATAAGTATAAGGATGTCAAAATGCCTTAGAATATGATAGAAGTGACTTAACTGTTGATATAATCCATAATTCCTTGAGAAATAGAGACCTAGAACTCAAATTAGAACATAAGGAAGCTCTCAATATAGAGAAAATCTTATCCAATCCTAAATCCTCTACAAAAGGCTTCAGCAAAGGTAAAAAAAAAAATTCTAAGAAGAAATGGGCGGATAATAGAGAGAAGGATAAGAAAATATATAAAGAAAATACTAAGAACAAGAAATATTACTATTGTGGGAAAATTGAACATCTAATAAAAGACTATTTCAAGAAAGCTAATGACTTAGGAAATAGATCAAATCATGATAATGGGACTTTAGCTATTGTTGCTTCCTATAAAGAAGCTAATGCTTATATTGGAGTTGCATATGTCTCCTTAGTGGAGAAGTCTGATCAGAACTGGGTTCTAGACTCAGGTTTCTCTTTTCATACGAGTCTCAATATCTGCTGGTTTTCTGATTTCTCAAACCTTAGTGATGGATTTGTAAAATTTGGGAACAATGAGTTTTGTCAAATTAAAGGAATTGGTAACATTGTTCTAAAAATGGAAAATGGTCAGGTTCTAAGGCTGAATCATATTAGGTATGTTCCAGCACTTAGAAGGAATCCCATCTCATTAGGGGTATTAGATGATGAAAAATATCAAATTGAGATAAAAAATGGTTTTACAAATATAATAAAAAATCACAAACTCATTGTCAGTACACCTAAGATAAATGGAATTTATACAATAAATCCTGAATCTGTCTTCCAAAATACCTCTCTGAACTTAGTGACACAGACTGATAAATCCTTTTGTAAATATTATATTATGGCAAAACAGAACAGAATGCCATTTAAAATTGGCCTATATAAGTCACAAAATATACTTGAATACATATATAGTGACCAGAGGGGTCCTACTCCTATATCTATTACTTCTGGTTTTAGGTATTACATTCTTGATGACTTCTCCAGGGAGGTCTAGATTTTCTTATTAAAATCAAAATCTGATACTTTCTTGACCTTTTAGGATTGGAAAATTTTGATAGAAAATCAAACAGGTAAGAAGATAAAAATTCTGAGAACTGACAATGAGTTAAAATTCTGCAATACTGAATTTGATCAGTATTGCAGTAATCAAGGTATATTAAGACATAAGACTGTGACCTATACCCCTCAACAAAATGGTATTGTTAAAAGAATGAATAGAATTATCCTTGAAAGAACTAGATATATGCTGATTAGTTGAGGCTTGCTAAAAAAATTTGGGGAGATGCAATAAAAATTGCCTGCTATTTGATTAATAGATGCTCATCTGGTTCTTTAGACTATAAAGTCCCTGAACAAGTTGGTCAAGATATGTTCCTCATTATTCTCATCTAAAAACCTTTGGATATGCAGCCAATGCTCATCAAACTGAGTCTAAACTTGATCTCAGGTATCAGAAATGTGTTTTCTTAGGTTATGGGGAATGAATAAAAGGCTACATACTTTGGGTAAAAGAACTTAGAGGATATAAGGTGATTATATGCAGATCAGTTGTCTTTAATGAAGAAGTTTTTCCCCTGTCTTAGTGACAAATCAGTAGAAAGAATCACTCAAAATGATTTTGTCAACACTGAAATTGATTTTAGTAATCAAAATGTTACTGTGCAGACTCAGATTGAGGTGGAGCCACCTCAGATTGAGCTTCAGTTAATCACATATGATGAAAATTCTGACAATTAGGTTTTTGAGCCTGCACATGACCTGCAAGATTATCAACTAAACAGAGACAGATAAAGAAGACATATTAGACCTCCATCTAGGTATCAATTTGCTGACTATGTGTGTGCTCAAATGGAGACTGACTCATTTGATTCAGAACTTGAATCCTATGAAGAGGCTGTTGTCTCTAAGGAATCTATCAAGTGGCTTGAAGCCATGAAAGAAGAGATGAGTTTTCTATACAAAAATAAAACCTGGAACTTAGTTGAAAGACCAAAGGATTACAAACTAATTGATTGTAAATGGGTTTACAAGATTAAAGAAGGAAGGTATAAATCAAACGATTGGAGATATAAGGCGAGACTTCTACCTAAGGGGTTTACACAGAGAGATGGTATTGGTTACACTGGAATTTTTTCACCTATAGTTAAGTACACCTCCATTAGAGTTTTACTTGCTCTTATAGCTCAATTTGATCTAGAATTAGAACAGCTTGTTGTGAAAACAGCTTTCTTGTATGGTTCTTTAGACGAAACCATAAATATAGCACAACCTAAAGGCTTCCTAGTTAAAGGTAAGGAATACTTAGTGTGTCTTTTGAACAAGTCCTTGTATGGCCTAAAACGGGTTCTAAGGTAATGATACAAAATGTTTGATTCTTTTATACAAGGTTTAAAGTTCAAAAAATCTGATTATGATCCCTGTTTTTATTTCAAAAATGATGGAAATTTTGAATCTTTATATCTGCTTTTGTATGTTGATGATATGCTTCTAGTTGGTCATAATTCTGTCGATGTAAGTGCTATAAAAGAAAAACTGAAACTTGAGTTTGATATGAAAAAACTTAAGACCTGCTAGGAAGATATTAGGTATGGAAATAAGAAGGAACATATTTAGTGAAAATTTATTTTTAACTTAGAATGCCTATATTGAAAAGTGATTAAAAGATTTTCTTTACATTATGCTAAACCTGTTAGTTTACCTTTATCTGAAAGTGTGAGGTTATCCGTTGATCACTCACCTAAAAATGAAGAACAAAAAAGAATGTTACATGTACCATATGCAAATGCTGTCGGATTTGTCATGTATGTTATGGTTTTCTCTAGGCCTGATATTGCCTATGCAATTAGCATCCTTAGTAAATTTATGAGTAATCTAGGTGAGCTTCATTGGGAAGCTATGAAAAATCTAATTAGATATTTGAAAGGCACTCAGAACTTAGGATTGATGTATAAGACTAATAAAACTGGCCTTAAATTGAGAGGGTATGTAAATTCAGATTTTGCTGGGAATACTGATAACAAAAAATCAACCACTGTATATTATTATGTGACAAATAACACTTGCATTAGTTGGAAATCATAACTTCAGAAACTGGTAGCCTTATCCTCCACTGAGGCCGAATACATTGCTGCTACTGAGGCAGTGAAATAAGGTCTTTGGCTGATGGGTATGTTAAATGATTAGAAGTTATAGAAAGTAAGGTGGAGCTATATTCTAATAACCAAAGTACTATTTTCTTAAGTAGAAATTCAGTTTTTCATGATAGAACTAAACATGTAGATGTTAAGTTTCATTTCATTAGAGATATAGTTGAAAAATGTGATATAAAATTGGTAAAAATCCCTACCAATATAAATCATGTTGATGCAGGTACGAAGGTAATCCATATTAGTAAATTTTTTGATTCTTTAAGATTTTTTATTCTTGAAGCTTGCTAACACTTTGTTTAAACAGGTAATAAGAGCAAATGAAGTTAGTTTTTTTGTTTTGAATCCATTTAGTTATGGTCTTAAATTCAACAAGGTGGATATTGTAAAGGTTGGGGTGCTGTAATTCTGAGCCCAAGTCTGAAGATGATGGTCCAGCTAACTCTTAAACTCGGCCCAATTATTTGAAGGTTCCATAATTATTGCCTTTTGTAATTAAGGCATTTTTGTTGGATGGTTGACATCTGGTAAATGGTCAATCGTTGGATCAATTCTGTTTGGCTATCTCATATAAATCGGAAGATGGCTTTCTGGGCAGATTAATCGACTTTTATGTTAACCCTAGTTCGCTTCTTCTCTCTCGACTGCGATATTCTTTTGTGTAGATATTCTGTAAATTTCTGTGTGAAATCATATTAGTGAGAAACAAATAGATTAGATCGATCCCTTAGTGAGATTGTGTTGTATTTTGGAGGGTTGTTTGTGCTTGAGGCAGAACATTTGGTGTTCATTTGTAACTCTGTTTCTTGCTTGATTTTGGGCTATTATAATGGATTCGAGCAATATCCTAACGGATGCTCAACAGGGGATTATGCGTTAGAAGTGGTCGCCGAACCTTCGGAGCCTTAGGTCGAAAAATCTTTGTGTTCTTACCTTTCTTGCAAATTACTTTTTTATTTTTCATTTACTTGGTTGAATCACAACATAAATCGTTTTATCTGGGACCAACACATGACATAATTGAGAAGGCAAACTTCGGGGATCTTGACTATGTGAGACATGCCCTAATCCTCTGCACTGATTTTGGCGCTGTCTTTGTTAGAATCCTCATCATCATGGTAACCACTGGGTTTGTGAATATTTCAAAATATTTGGATCCGTCGCATATGATACTATCATTGTTTTGGACTGACCTCATCAAATTTTATCGTGTAGTTAAAGAATGCGCGGAAAAGGAAGAGAAGAAAATGAAGAGGAGAAACTGAGTTATCTGAGCAACAATGATGTAGGCAGTATACTAGATGACTCCCTTGTCAAAAAAACTTGTTTTTCCTTTATGACTCCCGGTTGAAATTGACTAGGTTTATGAAGTGCTGAGAATGTGTTTCGTACCTACATGTCACGTGTAATTCATCTCTCTCTCAAATGATACAAATTTCTTGTATATATACTGGGCAACTCCTTTATAAGGGTTGAAGTTTATTTGTTCCTCACAATGTGTTACTCTTTTGAGGAAATCAATTTAGATTTGTTCTCTTTTGAGTAGAGATGTTTAAGCATGTGAAGATGTTAAGGAATAAACTATTGATAAAGCATGTTATGATTTGGGTACATGTACAATTAGAATATAAAAAGGTGGACAAGCTGTGGGATATTCACCAGGATACTTGAAACATTAAAAAAACATCACTGTTTAGTTGTCGATTTACATCATAATGAATATGGAAGTTGGGAAAATATTTCTGGAGACCGCAAATTTCACATTTTTGAGAGATTTATGTTTCCTTGTTAGCCATTCGTTTCTCTTTCTTTTGGAAAGAATTAAATTGTCCTTTTAAATGCGATTGCTTCCTAGTACTTTTATTTGAGTATTGTTCCGTTGTTACAAAGTCTTGGTTGGAGTTCTTGCCTTATTCTCTGAGAAAGTAGCAAGGCAACGTTTAGTTTCTTCGATTGAGGATTTCATTAGTCTTATTCCATGGGTGAAGCACGTTGGATTATGTCACTTTATCAAAAAAAAAAAATTGACAAATACAGTAACAGATGAAGTGGTGGTAGAAGATAATTGATTTACAGTATGAATGTATGTTATTTTTCTTTGTTATACTTCCCGAGGCAACAAGAGCTGTCATTTAGTCATGATGATTGGGTTTCCCCTTTTCTACGGTGTTTCCTCATTGTCATTGTCTACTTTTTTTGAGCTTTCTAGGATTGAATGAAATTATGTGCTGTTTGAGTTTATTTTTTTCAGAATTTTTTAAGAAAAATTGTGCTGTGGCCTGGCACAGCTCCCCCCTCACAATGAGGTGGGTCCAGCGCGGACCCACCTCAATAAAAAAAACCCCCCAAAAATGTACCTATCCCTCCTATGTGAGAGAGTCGGGTACCAGCCTGTAAGCCAAAGCCTGGTACCTCAGCTCGGCTCATTTTTTAAATGTGTATTCTCTCCTAAAATAATTTTATACCTAAATTTAAAAAATGAAAATTCTACTTTTTAACCACGCATTTTTCAAAAAATTACTACTACAAAATTTCCCCAAAAAATGGAGTTCAAACAGTATGCCCTTGTTTAATTCCCATTATTTATGAAGAATGTGGTAACATTTTGTTTGGAAAAGTGTGAATGAAAAGTAAGAAAATTTGAGATTAAAATGAGTTTTTTGAAAAAAAGAGCCAAAACAGGGGCTGTATAAAGTTATAAACTTCGACAAAAATGCATTCATGCATGTTCCTTTTAAACACGCGAATCCTTACATATTATCACCATCTAACAAATACAATGTGATCAATGAATAAATATAGGAAATCACAATGTGTCTTGTGGAATTGAAAAGTTAAGTAAATGTTGATAAATATAAGACTAAAATGGTTTTATTTGTTGTAAATGATATGATTATTAGTAAATGATAATTATATCCCGACATCCTAATTTTTATTATCATTATATCCATAATTATTCCCTATAAATATGAAACTTTTATTCTTAATAAAATATATACAAGTCTATTGATTTATCTAGTTCTCTCTCTAGTTTATAACATGTTATTAGCATGATTTTCTCAAAATCAAAGTGAAATAATTATAAGTTAATAATTTTTATAAGTATGATCATTTGTTACGTGTACCAAAATCAATTTGGTGATTAGGGATGGCAATGGGCCCCGCCCTGCCTGAGACAGGGCAGTGACTCCCTCCCCTACATCTCAATACCTAAGCACCAATGTTCCTGGTTATTACTAGAAAAAACTGAGGAAAAAAAAAAAAAAAAAGAA
>CAIGRE010256510.1:0-10047 GCA_903798275.1 Fraxinus angustifolia subsp. syriaca
TTAGTGGAATTAAATTACAATCCACGTGGATTCGACACTCTTAACTCTTTTACTATATTATAAAATTTGACGCCGTACACTTGCGGTTTATTTCACGTTGTATGAAACGCATGACAAGTGTATTTTACTAATATTTTTAATGCCACTTAATCTTGACATTTTGTCTACTTTTGAGCTTTTAGAACATTTGATGTGTTTGTTCACGTTGTTTTATAGGTTTGGTAATTTGGTGAAAGCAGTGAGCTTTGGAACTTAAAGTGGAGCCAAAGTTGACAAGAGCTGTATGGAAAAGGTTTGAAAGTATGCAGAGGAGGTAGATAAAATAACCAAAGGGGAAAAAAAACAAGTAAGATGGTGCCCAGTGCCACATTAGGGCGCTGGGGCACCCTGTAAGCAAAGAAGAAGTAGAAGCCTAGAGGCAATTGGGCACCTAGCGCCACCATACCCCACCTAGTGGTGCCACGCTTGTGGCGTCGCCGATGACAAGAATGAATTTTGTTTTTCTTGGATTCTTTTAAGCCTCAATTTGACCATAACTCTTGATGGGACTTCATGATTATATAGATACACCCCTAGAGACCAATTTTAGACATGATTCAAGAGGGGAAGAAATAAAAAAATCAAGGAAGAAAGCAAGAGCAACAACGTGAAGAAAATCGAATCCCTACCAAAAAACAGCTTTTCTCTTTTCCCCTCAATGTTGTTCTACATGATTTCATTAGTTTATATGGTTTCAGTCATGAACTAAATTTCTATTTAGGATTTGACGTAACCAACTTGAGATTATGTTTTGATTATTAAATAGTTATTTCTTTGATATTTTTCACTATGTTTATTTATATTAATGATTTTAATGCTTTTAGTTAATTGATCACTAATTGAATGAATTGATTGTCTAAGTTTCGGCACTCAAGAAGGGGGGGAACCTTATACTTGATTTTAGAATAATACAACCTAAATTTTATATGTTTCGATAGAAAGTATAAATTTCTTGAAGTATATTCCACTTAAGAACTATAAACTTAATAATTCTTAGTTGTTTGATTCGTGATAGAGATATTGAAATTGAATTATAAGAATAACTTTTACTCGGGGCCTGAGAGAGAGAGAGTAAAATTAAATTAGAGTTCTTATAAGTTTGGAAAAATTGATTAGAGATAACTAGATAATTGAGAAACATAATTTGATAGTTGGGTGAAATTAAAACCCTTATGATTTCTCCTATTGATTAAATCCTTAAAACTCGCATACAATTAGTTGAATTTGTCACGGCAATCACATTAGATTTAGTTTAAAAACATTGATCACAACACTCGACTATCTAGATAAAATAGAAGTTATTTCAATTATCGTACTTAGTATTAATTAGATTATCAATCTTTGTGGGCTCGACCTCGACATCCTTATTTGATTGTTATATAACAAAACATACTACAATAAACTTGCAGTATATTTACGCTATAGAAAACGTGTAACACCATGCATTTGAAAGTGTACATTTCAGTTACAATAAAACAAAAGTCCAACAATATTGAAAACACGGTGATATGGAATGATCTACCGTACCGACACTATATCCTAAACCGAATCCGTTCCTTCTTTGGTAGATTTGGAGATTGACCGTGGCGAAACATGCAAACAGAAGTGTAACGTAGTTAATCATGGAGACGAAGAGGACACCGCGTCTCTGATTGGTCTCTTTGCCTTTTGAGGAGAAAGAAATAGAGTTAAGGTTGCTTTTGGGAATTTGAATTACTTCAAATGGTAATTGTGTATAGGGTCGTATCAAGATTTTTACATAATCACGTTAGAGGTATTCTCAACACTTTTACTAAGTAGTGGACATTTTGGAGAACACCATAACACTATCCCCCCAAAGAAAAAGTCAAACCGCCCAACATTCAACCTAGAAGTTGATCATATTGATGGAAATGCTTTCCACGAGGTACTCTCGCACTAATAGGAATGACAGCGGGGTGGGCATGGGACGGGTCGATCATTCTCATCCCTGTCTCGTCAGGTATTTTTGTTATATTGTCTCATCCTTATACCTAGTTAAAGTGGGGGTGGGGCGGTTGTCCCATTTATCGCATCATTTATTTTTTATTTTTATTTTTTATGTATTTAGTTAGTAAATGTTATTATTTTTTTTACTAATTTGTTAAAACTAACTTATGTTCTCTTTAAAAATGATGATAATTTTTTTTTTTTATCGATAAAAAACTTAAATTTGAAATTAATTTTAAACGGACGTGGAGACTATGTTTCTCGTACCCATCCTGTACCCGCTTCGGGGTAATGACCCTCGCCCCGTCCCCACACTATTTACCCGGTTAGGCGGGTAATCCCGATATCATTCGGGGCGGGGCCCACAAGAGTTGAACGAGTTTTTTTGTCATTTCTAAGCACTAATCAAACCATGTCAATTTCAACATTTTTTTTTTTATTTTGATCATGGAGAGCAAGAATCCGACGAAGTCCTGCAGCGAATGGGCAGCCTCATCTTACCTCCATTTCTGCAGTTGTTTCCTTATAGCCCAGAGGGATTTCAAAACTTTGGTCTAAATCCAATCTAAACAAGTGGAGAATCCGAAGAAAAATGATTTGGCAGACCTTTTTTATTTGGTTAGAAATAGTGTTGAGCTTACAATGGATTCCCTTATGGATAATATGCAAGCCATTTTTGCTGACATTAGAGACTCAAAAGAAAAGGTTTCCGATTGTCAAATAGAATATGGATTGCAATTCTCTCTTTTACTTTTTAGCACTTACCATTAGTCATGTCAATGAATCGAGCCGAAACTCAAAATTCGGGCTCGACTCGAGCAAAACATATCCGAATTTTTTGGGGTGAGCTGAGCAAAAGTTGGGCCAAAAATTTTAGGCTTGGACCTCTATGAGCCGAGCCGGAACAGCTCAATTTTTAAAATTTTCTTTTTTTGTGGCTGTTATCTGCAAAAAGCAAGCAACGATCACTACACAGGCGGCTAAATTTCAACTGAAAGTTGATTTTTTTTTATTTTTTATTTTCTAAAACACGAGCCGGGCCGAGCTCGAGCCGACGCCCCAAAATGGGGCTTAGCTTGAGCCTCGGCTGGGCTGGGGCTTTTTTCGAGCCGAGCTCTAGTCGTCGAATTTTTTTGTCATCCCTACTTACCACAAAGCCATCGATATACTGGATTCACAATGTCCTTAACAGTATTATTTTCTTTGTATGTTTAATTAAGGATATAAGATATTGTTTCACAGAAGCACTAACATTTATATCAAGACTACACAAAGATGAGGTAGTATGATTAGAATAAATCTATCTAGTTCAATTAGTGGTGTCGAAATGAGTTAAATTGTCAAAGCACCGGTATTCATCCCATTATAAAACATGATCGAAACCAATTTGGCCGATTCACGGGTTGGTCAATCATAATAAACATGTTGTATTGTGTTGAACCGTCTAGTCCGATTATAAAAAAAAATTAGAAGCTAAAATTAAATTTCAAAAGTTGTTGAACTCTCTTTGAATTCCTAACCTAACAACTCTTTCAATCTTAATTATATTATGTATCTTTTTTTAAAATAATCAAATATTTGGTTTTGCATGTTGAGTCGCGTGTTTATTGTTAAACAAAGTAATCGTCATATGTTGAAAAATAATTGTCAAAATATTGTCAACATTTTATTACAAAAGAAAAGAGTCACTTTCTATTTACATAATTTATATACATTATAAATAATTTAATTGCTTTGTATATTTCTCACCGTATTTATATTTATACACAAACCATTTTTTTTCAAGAAAAAATATTACTTTTCACAATATTTTACAAACATTAGCGGCGTTTTATCTTAATTAAAGTCGATAAAATGAAGTAACTGAAAAAATATTCAAATTCAAGTTATTTAATTTCGGATCAAGTTTATCGAGTCTAATGCGCTTACATATATGTTGATAAAAAATGAATAATTATGAATTTTACGAAATAAATGGATAGCATAAATTAGTTTAAATTTAGAATTTAAATCTTGTCAACCAGACATTTTTGACAATAATTACTTTTTCAAACTTTTTTTACGTACTCATTTTTAATTATGTATTCACACAAAAAAAAAAAAATATTTTATACTTAAATTCAAAATTCTTTTACACTTTCTAACCATACATTATTTTAAAAATTATTTAAAATATGATTTTCGGTGTATAATATATTTTAGAATAATAGACTAATAGATAATATACGGTTAAAAAAGTAAGAAAAAATTTGAATTTGCGTCTAATATTATTTTATTAAAAAATATGTTGCGGATAAAAAAAACTTATATATATTTTAGAAAAAATGACGATCAAACAAGGGTTTAATGATTCTCAAACGCCAAAACGGGGCTTAATTCTAAAACTAACCAAAATGGACATGGTCAAAAAAAACATGGGGGGACATCGATACAGCGTGCGCATAGAAGAAAGAGGCAGAATTTCAGAAATGGGTCCGGCTACGGTCACTGTCACAACTGCAATTATTTATTAAACTCCTGTTTGTTTGTTACGGACTAAAATCATTACTTTAATTTTTATCCAATATGGACTAAAACTCTTTTTTTGGTCGTACTTAGCCCATCATGTTTGACTCACATTTTTAATGAGTAATATTATTCATCACCAGTAGGGTTATAAACACAATTTAAGTGACTTTAAGTGATAGATTAAATCATTTAATGCCACATAAACTGTGTTTGTAACCTCAGTAGGGATAAATAGCATTACTCCACATTAATATTTTCATTCTTATTTTTCTACTCATTTTTAATCACACCTTTTTTAATAAAATAATATTTTTTATCGCATCAATAACTTTTCATTCTTTTCTAACTACGCATTCTCCATCGATCTACTTTTCCAAAATAATTACATATTCTCTAAATAAAATAATTTTATACGTGAATTCATAATTTTTTTAATACTTTTTAACTGCGCGTTTATTGAATTTTTTTATTTTTTTTCACGAATCTATCTAAAAAAAATTCTACAAAACATGGGCCATTGTTTGAATAGTGCTTCTTGGAGAATTTGTAGTTAAAAAATAAAAAATTTAATTTACATGTAAAATTATTTTATTGAAGAATATATAGTTAAAAAAAAAAATTTTTAAAAATGAATTTTTGACAAAATGTAGGGGCGGAATTGCTCTAAAAAGGACAAAGTAGGGAAGTAATTGCAGGATTTGCAACCGCATAAAACCAATTCCCCACTGTCATCCTTTTCGTTTTCTTCGTCAACTGGCGTCCTATTCCCGCTTCCCAAATTTTATGCCTTTCATTGTCCAGGTTGCAAGGACGTGTTTGTGTGTGACTAATTGAACCGTGCACGGTGCATCTCTTTTTTAGTTTTTTTTAGCCACAGGATTGATTCTTCTTTTTTAAAATAAAGCTCGAACAAACACGCGCTTACCGTATGAAATTAAAAGATTACTAAATGTCCGTTTGATAGCATGGAATTCCATGAAAAATGTCACATCCAAGGAAAATGAATTCCACTTTGACCGTTTGATTGCAACATGGAAATGAAAATCGAATTTCAAGGTACAACTACTTTAAGCTGTATTTTCTTTATTTTCATTGAAACGAATTTTTATGGATTTGATATGTTTTTATTTTCCAATTAACATGGAATTGAAATTCCTTTCCACATTTATCTATCANATTGAAATTCCTTTCCACATTTATCTATCAAACGGACCCTAAAAGAATCATTTATCTTTTTATCTTCCATCTATTAAGAGAGCGTTTTAACTCAATTAACGAGAGAGGGAACTGAAATACTGAATAGTTACCAATAACAAGCGTTTCAAAAACTAGATTAAGAGGTACATTTACATGCTTCTACTTTTGCTTCTTTTAGAAGAGTTTTATGACAAAATTACTTCAGAATCTTAGCCTTTCTCGTCGATAATTGAAAATAGGAGGGCAATCCTTGCTTCAAGTCTACTGAAATCTACATACGAGCTCTATATTTGACTATTTTTGTCAAACGACAATTTGGGAGAAATTTTCATAGCATTATTTTCTCTCGAAGAACCATTTTCAACATGAAACTCAAAAAAAAATTCCTACTTTAAATTCCCACATTCTCCAAAAAAAATCATTTTTCACTCGTAAACATTTCTCCCAAACAAGCTTTAAAAATTATTCACTAATGCTCAATTGAGTGGAACATAATAATGGCATCATCCAAACAAACCCTGGGTTTATGAAGGGCCATATGGACATTTGAATTAACGACAACAGCGACAGCAGCTGTAGAACTCCAGTAACAACAAGAATAGTAATATTATCAATTAATTAATAAAATAAATCCGAAATTTAAGTATAAAGCAAAAGTGATTTTTATTCCAATTCCTAAACGTTCTTCACCTCTCTCAGATTCGTTCTCCTTAATCTTCTGCAAAATTTTATATACACCATTACACGCAAATAGAAGTAAAGGAGAGCGAAAATTGAATTCGTAGCAATGCAGGTAAAATTGTGAATAATCTTGATTTTTTTGACTTATTTGAGGTGAATTATTTTTGCTAAAATTTGGTATGGTTTGTCATCTAATTTTGGTAGACAAGAACCGTAGAAGTACTGCGCATATCAGATCTAGCAAGTGAGAGGGAAATCCACGAGTTTTTCTCCTTTTCTGGTGAAATTGAAAACATTGAGATCCGCAGGCACGTTGTTAATTTTCTTTACCATTTAGAGATTTATTGTGTGATAATTTATTCATACGTGCGACTAGTATTGATAGTACTGATTTTTGAATATTTGCAGAGAGCCTGGGCAGCCAAAGACTGCATTTGTGACTTTTAAAGATCCAAAAGCCCTCGAAATTGCTCTGTTGTTGTCGGTAATTTCCTGGGCTCTTTACTTTTTTTTTTTTTTTACTACTTGTTAATAGTAGTTTAGCACTTAATGATTTTTTGTTTAATTTTTAGGATAGGCAGCGCAGAGTGTGTGCAGAATAGGATGTAGTTGTTCTCTGAGAATTTAACAGCTTTTTGGTTTTATTAATTCTGATTGCATAAATAAAAATTGTTAGAAAATTTGTTTTGCCGTGCTCACCGATTAAAATAGGAGTACTATGGCAGATAATAATAAGTTGAGTTGCAAGACATTATTATTGTGAAACTCTTTTTAAGTAGAAGGATGTTTAAAATACAGAATGGGTTACACAATTCAATATACATACAGCAATGGATAGAAGTGTTGTAATTTCAACTCCAGATCTTTTACATTTTCGAAAAATAAGTGGAAAGCCACGTATAAAGAGGGATAAGATGTATTTATGTTTCAGATTAGATGAAAATTAATTATCCAAGATTTCGAGTTCAAATCACTGGTCCAAAGAAAATGAATAAGATCCTCAGGAAGCAAAGCAAAAGTAATCCGGTTCAGAGACTATGAGGGAATTCAGATTAGAATTTAGCTGGATATTCGATGGACAAAAACTTGTTAGTTTGAATAGTGCATTTGAACTATTGTGGTAGCTGAAATGGCGGATTCCCATATCCTGCAACTTCAATCTGTTTTTACCTGGTCTTGGTAACTAGGTATCTAGGTATCTTTTTTGGTCATTCTGCTGCTCTTTGCATTTGAAATGGAAGCATACAGCGATATAAAGTATCCTCATTGGGAATTGGTACCAGTTGCGAAGTAACAATTAACAAAGCACATTACTCTTGTGCATTGCTACCTAGGGGTTGGGAAGATGCCACTGATATTCCTCACTGCATCTAGGACTAGTCCCTCCCTAATATGTTACTGTAGAAGCTACTATTGGTTAAAAATTTCGTGGCATTATAAATTTGACAACCCAACATATTACATCTGAAATCTTCATTCCGTTGATCGAAATGGAATTTTGGTAATGTTTGCATCTTGTATGCTTGAACATGTGATTCTAGAGATTAAAACACTACAATTTGTGTACATTTGCAGGGAGCAACTATTGTGGACCAGATTGTTACTATAGTACCTGCAGAAAACTACATACCACAGCCTGTGGATCAGGTAAACTATGTATAATTTCAAAAGGTTTTTTTTTTACCCCCATACCATTTATTAAATCTAAAGCTGTGATGCTGTGTATTCAGGAAGTAATGGTTGACAATGCCTTGGGCATGTCTCAGGAAAATACTTCTCCAGTAGCTGAGGTAATCAAACATAATGAATGGGTCTTATGTCTCTAATAACTAGCAATATGGTCTTTTGAGGGACAAATTGTAACTAGTAAATGATGGAAGGAAGTAGGCAAAATATTCTTAAGTTCATATCTCTCTTAAGGCTCAGAATATTGATATCTCATTGTTGCAAATCTCTATCTCTGATACCAGGGAAAAATGAGTCCAATTAATGGGAGCGTATATGTTAGTAAAGCTCAAGATGTTGTATCGAGTATGATTGCAAAAGGTTTAGCTCTCAGACAAGATGCCATGAATAAGGCCAAAGCATTTGATGAGAAGCATCAGCTGACAGCCAATGCATCTGCTCGAGTGAATTCTTTTGACCGCAGAGTTAAGCTGTCAGAAAAACTCACTGTTGGAATTACAGTGGTAAATGAGAAAGTTAAATCTGTGGATCAAAGATTTCAAGTGTCTGATAAAACTGTAGCAGCTCTAATGGCAGCGGAGAGGAAATTAAATGACACTGGATCAGCTGTCAAATCGAGCAGGTTTGGAATTCTTCCCCGTGTTAGTGTGTTCTGTAATTTTTCTTTGTGTTTGTCCCTGTCTTTGAATGAGAAAGCAATTCCCTATTCATTATGGCTTTTGATTTCAATGTAAACAAGAAAGTTTTTAGACGAGAAATCTCTACATTTTTTGTCTTTCTTTTTCAACATGAGGACAAATTGCTCTGTCTATTAGGTTTTTAGCTGCACTGTAAAATTGTGAAGCAGGAATTTGTGGAACATTGACAGTTGGCTTGGTGTGGGCCCCCTAATCTAGGCTGGCAACTGGAATGCATAATTTTTTTTTTTTATTTGGGTTTAGTTAAAACCTATGAAATTGACTGTTTGGAATGATCAGGTATGTGACTTCTGGAGCAGCTTGGCTGAATGGTGCTTTCAGTAAAGTAGCAAAGGCGGGACAAGTAGCTGGTACAAAAACTAAAGAGAAGTGGAATTTGGCGTTATCTAATTTGACTGCAAAGGTTCGTGTTCTAGCCCACTTTTTGTTTGATTATTGTGAAGATTGTTGTGGCAATAAATGAATGGAAATAAGAGCAGAATAGGAATCTCGGAGGATGCATAAAATCTTTAGTATCTGTTTGTGTAAAATTAAAAGTTACTAAAAAGTTCATTTTCTATTCAATCAAAGTCAAATATTAATTTCAACTACACATTTACAACTACTATGCATTTATTAATTACACATTTCGTGGGATCCAATACTATTCCTCCTAAAAAGTTACTAATAATTATACCCAAACACTCCCTTAGATTTATTGTAGTGCCTTATTACATAACTTGGTTTTATTCCACTTTCATCTATTAATACATTGACCAAACTGAGTTAACCATTAATTTAATGTTATTTTATAAATTTACAATTGTGGTCAATCATTCAGCCATGAAACCTTTCTGCTGGGATGGCAATGAATTTGTTCCTTATTCTGGAAACGAGAAAAAAAGGTTTGGCGTGCAGGTCATCTTTTTTCCTTATCAATATAAATCTTAATATAAAGGGGCACATATGTTTTATCAGAACAAAGAAAGCACATGATTACACGGTAGTTATAGCTAAACCGTAGAACATTGTTATTTTCTTATCCATAAATAATTAAAAAAAATATGCTTATCAATAAATCGCAGAACACATTACGTTCTAGCCAAGTCTGCCTGTTCTTTCTCTTTGGTGCATAATACTTCTCAGACGATGCCAAACAATAACAAATTCATCCATTTCTCAAAATACTTAGGGTGTGTTTGAGCTACATTATTTTGAAAGAATGTATTTTGGAATAATAGATTGATGGAGAATGTGTGATTGAAAAAGAAGAAAAAGTTATTGATGTGAT
>CAIGRE010256515.1:0-11450 GCA_903798275.1 Fraxinus angustifolia subsp. syriaca
CAACGATCCCGTACGCTTGCAGGTTTCACGCGAACAGCCATCAAGAAAATCGTAAAAAGGATGACCAGCCACACGCTCCAAAATTTGACCTAGAAATGGGAGGGTAAAGTGATCCTTATGGGTGGCAGCATTTAGTTTCCTATAATCTATACACATATGCCAACCAGTAACTATTTTTTGTGGGGACCATTTCACCTACTTCATTTTCACTACCGCGACTCTTGACTTTTTAGAAACTACCTGTATAGGACTAACTCATTTACCATCCGCGATGGGGTAAATGATATCGACATCTAACAATTTAAGCACCTCATTTTTCACTATATCTTTCATTGTGGGGTTTAGCCTACGTTGTGAGTCTCTCCTAGGATTAGTTCATTCTTCTAGATAAATTCTATGTGAACAAATTAAAGGGCTAATACCTTTTATGTCATCTAGGGTCCAGCCTAATGCAGATTGATGCTCATTCAAAATGTTCAAAACTTGCTTACATTGTCACGCGTTCAAGCATGAAGAAATAATGACATGAAAGGTATCGTTTGGTCTAAGAAATTCAAGTTTTAGTCCTAGAGGCAACAATTTCAACTCTAGTTTAGGACTCTTTGTACTTGATCGCTTCTGTCCTCCAGTTTTTTCTGGCAACTCTTCAAACTTGGACTTCCATGTGATGTTCCATAATCCTGTAAGTTTGCAAACACAGCACAAATGTTAGTATACTCTTCATTATCAAAACTAGCTGTGATTTTAGAATTTAAGAGAAAAGAGTTCAAATGGTCAAAGTCGATGTTTGTAGGTGTTTACTCCAGAGCGAGTTCATCCATCATGAATGTTTGATGACACTCATCATCCTCTTGCGGCTACTTTATGATGTGAGAAATATTGACTTCTAAAGTCATGTTCCCAAAAGAAAGCTTCATTAGACCGTTCTTGTAATTTTTAAGAGCATTAACTGTAGCAAGAAAAGGTCAAGAATAATAGAGATTTTAGAATCAACATTTACATCAACCTTTACTTCCAAAACCAAGAAGCCCATAGGATAGTAACATTTGTGAATTTGAACCGATACATCCTTAACTATTCCCTATGCCTAATAGTGAACCTATCAGCTAAATTTAAGAACATAGAAGTCGATTTGACAGATTAATTTTTACTTGATTGAGGTGTTCTAGGATTTCACTATATTAACAAGAAGACTTCGGTGTAGGCTTAAGAGTTTGAGAGAAAGGCACTCTAATCGGGCTTTCGACCACTTCCTCACTAGGGCTACTCTCACTAGACTCCTTTTCAGTTTTCCTAGGCTTGGGGATTGGTTTTCTGACGTTCCCTGATCTAGTGGTTATGGCATTCACTTCTTTAAGATTGTTTTCTTCCGGTTCTGAGGTTTGTGCCATGTGTTGCCCCTTAGGATTTGGTTGGGCTGAGCTGGAAATTTCCCACACTTCTCTACAGCTAAGGCATTAGTTAACTTAGACATATGATTTATTATCTCTTTGTTTTCTACAACTACCTGAGTGATCATAGTTTCAAACTTCTGATTTGTCTTACCTTGTGCCTTTATAAAAGCATGTAAGGTGTCTTCTAAAGAGTTCCTAGAAGTTGTGGGTTGATATGAAGGTGTATTAAAAGCTCTAGATGGGTGGACATGTTGTTGGTTTTTAGTTTTCGAGCTAAAATTGAAGTGATTTCACCACCCAGGTTGTAGGTTTCTGAAAAAGGAGCATAAGGCTTTTTGTATGTGCATAAGGCGTTACAATGTTCCTCATAAACCTCCCATGTCAGCGAAAGTACTACACTCTTGTGCTAGATGATCAGTTTTACCACACACGAAAGAGGGTCCTAGAGACTCAAAACAAGATACATTTTGTGTAGATTTCAAGTCCTTAGCACGTTGGGTCTCTAGTTCTCTAGTGAGGACTTCTACTTTGGCTTTAAGGCTATCCACATCCCTAACATGATAGATACCTTTGCTAGTGCGATTTCATGTGGTTTGTGACCTATTGGTACTCTTAGTGTCGCTAGGTCCCGTCTAAGTTTGAGCTTTTTCCGCCAGGTCATCTAGATATTCTATAGTCTCATTAGGACCTTTTTTGTAAAAATTCACCGTTACACGTCATCTCTACGAATTGATGCTTCCTAACACCTATCATAGAAATAGCTCATGATACGCCAACTCTCTTAATCGTGGTGGGGGTAAAGGGTTTGTAGATCTTTATATCTTTCCTAAGTTTGGTATAAGGTTTTACTATCCTCTTTAAGGCACTAGTTTTATGGTAGGGAAAGTATTTATTAAAGAATGCTTGAGTCATTTCAGCCCAAGTGCCAATTGATTGTTGTCTCAACGAATACAACTAGCTTTTAGCTCGTCCTTTAAGTGAAAATGGGAAAATTTTTAGCCTTACTAAATCTGTTGTGTCGTGTTGATTGTAGAAGGTTGCAACCACCTCATCAAATTCCCTAATATGTATGGATTTTCATTTTGGAGTCCATGAAAATTGGGGAAAAGCTGAATCATTCCCTGTTTAAATTTCATACGTGGCATATTAGGTTAAAACATGATGCATGATGGTATGGACGTGCATGTGGGGTGAAGATAATCCTATAAAGTCCTATAAGGCGCATCGCCATGTTCACTATCAGCCATAGAGTTATGTAGTGTGGTGTTTGTGTCAATAGATGCAATATCAAAGATAGGGTTAGAAAGTTATTCAAAAATTGGAAAAGGTCCTTCGGTAGAGCTTCCTTGCTTGCCTCGATCCCTACTTATAAAACACGAAAGTCAAACTATATGAGAATAAAAAAATAACAAAAAAAATTAAATTAACTAAAGAATAGTAAAGGAACAATATCACACTTTTCAGTCGATTCCTTTGTATTTTGTACCTTCTCCCTGGCAACGACACCAAAATTTGATTATGCCCAAAACATATTGCGATATTTGTAGCACAACTTTGGGTTGTCAATTCTATAGGGAGATGGAAAATTGCTCAAATGATCAAAAGGTGAATGTTCACATAGAATTTATTGCTTTAATGAAGTTTAAATCAAAGTTTGAAAATACGAAATTATAGTCAATGTTTGGAATAGTGAAGCCTTGAAATTCTCTCAATTGGATTGGGTCATTCAACATCAATTATTCATTTTTTTTTTACTCAATTAGAGGTTTTTATCCCAACTCTCTAGTCGGAAGATATCATTGGAAATTAATTTATTTCATTTGTAACCCTAGAATCTAGATTTCCCATGATACATTCCCATGTTTTTTTTTGAATAAGATTAAGAAACGACCATATATATCAATCATAAGACAGTAATAAATCCCACAAATAATATTAATTTGAGATTAAAATTCAACAAATACTTCAATTATTCAATAGAAAGAGCGTGACTAGATCTACAAAGAATTTAATAAAAGTTAAATCAATCTTAAACAAATTCATGTAGAAAAGTCTAAATCCTATAATTATTCAACAAGGAAATATCAAATTACATGAATAGAGGATGTGAAATCTCCAAATCTAATGAGTTCCTTCCTAACTCCACCAAGAATTTTAGTTCTCCGTGGAAATCTTGAGCAAAAACTAAATAAAAATAACATGGAGATGTCTTCCTTTGTTCTGGCACATTCTAAGGTTGAAATATCGTGAAAGAAGTTGGTTTCCATAAGAGTTTGACATAAATTAGAAAACCGAAATTGCGTCAAAATTTACTACTATGCGACCGCATAGGAAATAGACTATGCCACTGCATAACTTATTTCATTTTCCACTTGTTGCATTTTGGTCTTCAAACTCCGTTTATCATTTTGTGACTTGTTTTTCCACTTCCTCTTCTTCCCATGCTTAATTCCTTAGGCCATTTGACCTCGTCATCTTCATATCTTCATTTTGCTATCTGAGTAATCTTTTAGATGTTTACAATTCGGTCCCTAAACTTTTATTTCCTTCAATTTGGTCCTTTTTCACTTGTTTCTCCTTATTCTCGCTACATTCATCACGTTGCACTGCAAAACGTAAATTACATAGAATTAAGCTATATTCCAACATATTCTATGTTTTGATGGTAAAATAAGTGTGTAAAAACGTACTTATTATCGGTCTTAAAACTACTGTTGTAGCTTGTTATGAATATTCTCAATCATTGTAAGAATTGGTAACTTGCCTTCATATGTAGCTTTCAGAGTTGTAGTATCGACTAAATTAGGGGTCGCGTCGCATTTCAAAATCCTCGAATACATTGTCCAAGAGCTATGAAGAAAAATTTAAAGTAATTATCGCCATCTGTCTAAATAAAAAATGTAGAGCCATGATTATTGTACCCATGTTAGGGCAATACCTGGCCAATTTAATATAACTCTCCTTGGCCGAACCCATTAAGTCCTCCAATACGCATTTTGTGACCTTGCAAGCTTTCTGGTAGCTCATGACCACTCTATATACTTGACGGATGTAGTTAATGATATTCGAAGGTTTGTAAATCGTTAGTGGGTCCTGATATGTGCATTATCTGCTGACTAATAAACCATACNGTATGTTCCCGTGTATACTTGTGAACGACAAATAACTTATTCGTATCTATCTTCGTTGCTCATAAACGCCAATAGCAACTATAGTTAATGCAGATAATCGTCAACAATAACTTGTTTGATTTCTTCACTTTGAACTCAAATTTGTATTTCAGTGCAATTCGATGTGTAGCTTCCTGCAAATCTTTCTTTGTTTCAAACAGTTGCTCGACATACAAATTTTCATCATCAGGAACCACACGCGAAAAATTAGATGATAGTCTACTCGATCAAACCCCTACACTCCCACCCTACTCATGTCTCTGACAAGATGAAATAATCAAACTCTTATATGTAAATTTATTATCATTCTCATTGTCGTGAACTACAGACGGAATTCTGTATGTAATAGTGAGATCACGATGATGAACAACTGTCTCGAGAATAACTACATCATCCTCATGAGCTATCTCCATTTATCCCAAAAATCATTAGCATTGTGGTCATCTCCATCTGAATCTTCGTGTTCACATTCACTAACATTATTCCTCACTAAAGTCACGCAAAGAGAAGTCGTGAATAGATAATTCACCTCAACATCAGAAGCAACCTTCATAGCTAGAATAGAAATGGATGAATGCTCGTAGAATTGAAGTTTCAGTTCATATCATACTGAGAGAGATCGATTTTCAGCTTGTTTTATAAATCACCATCGATCTATTTCTATACCCATCGATCTTTTTCATCCAATTCGAAATCACCAAAGTAACAAATCAGGATTACAACCATATCTGCATAGTGAAACATAATTTTTAATTATAAGAAAAAATAGTCGAAAAGTCTGCCCAACTATTGGACAATAAAATTTAAAAAAACAGTTAGCAACCGGCTATTACGAGTCGTAATAGATGGCTCTTTGGTTGTTAAGATTGGTCAGAATCATTATGATGAACATGCAGATGAATTTTTTTTCTTGTTTATGTTTAAAGATTATAAATCTATTAGAAAATTTATCTACATGTTAATTTGTGTCGAAATAAGATTTATCGATTAAAAACGTATACTATTTAACGAAAATAAAATTAAACATACATAAATATACTTACTGATTTAAAGTGATAGATGTAAAAAAAGATCGTGTTTAGTGTTTCATCAATTTATGATATTTTGAGGTTGAGGCAGATGAAAAAAAATGAGAGAGTTATGCTGGAATAATAGATAAAAAAGTTAGATGATTTTGAGATTTTAAGTAGGAAGTGTTTTGTTCTTACTTGTTAATTAAAATGGTAGTATTGTCTTTTAAATAAAATAATATTTTGTACTTGTATTTTTACTTGAGGGTATCTTTATCTTTTACCATTCAAAAGGCCATTGTGAAGATGTGTAATTGTTAAAAATTCGAAGTGAAAATTAGAAGGTTTAACCAAGCCAATTTTAAAAGTACCCCTAATCTCGTGTGTTTCATTTGTGAGATAAGATTCTTTGATTAATTTATTGATTGGACGGGCAACTTGTTCTTCTCTCTCTTCATGGAGCTTGCCTTATCAGAATTTGGGTCGATACTGATTTGAACTGCTAGAGGAATTAGGTAAATAGGCCGTGTACTTCTTGGGCTTTTTTACGTCAAATAGATGGACAATTACTTAGGATGGCAAAAAAATTAGCCTATGTTTGTCTTCCATTAAAAAGAGATTTTTATTGAATTTACATGTAAAATATTTATTATACGAATGTGTAGCTAAAAATAAATTTGTAAAAAAAAAAAGGAGAGTTTTGATTTCATATAAGACAAACGGGGACTTAAAATTCATCCTGAGTTTTGGTTTGCTTTGCTCATCATAGTGTATTGGTAATTCAACGGATAAAGAAATAAGCTTTTTTGGCTAATATGTAGGATTATCGTAAAAAATGGAATAAAATGTCCACAAGTGAAATTTTAGTAGCAATCTTTACTTGAAATCATAAAGAATTAAATTATGCACTTACCAAATCATGAATTAAAGAAAATGAAGAGGCTATTTAATGTTTTGTTCTCGATAGGGCTGGGCATTGTGTTGGGTTAGGCTGGTTTTGGACCTAACCCAAACCAAGCTTCATGGATTTTGCCCAATCTAAAATCAATTCATTCCATTTTGATAATATAAATCAACCTGACACAACCCGATTCTGGTTGGGCTAGATCGGCTCAAGTTTTATTTGTGCCCAAAGTATATATAAATTGTGTAAGTTAGGATTTTTCATTTGTTTTTTTCCCTGGCTCCTCAATCACAGTTGCAATCATATAATTAAATTCCTCTCAAGGGCTCCGCTAGGGTCTCGAGTAGAGGCAAACCCTCCTATAGGTGTACAAGTTTTCTTCTGCCAGCTTTGATGATGGCAAAGGATCTGGATAATCTCTATCAACGGTTAACGTTGACGGAAGGAGAAGATACAGAGGCTGTTGTAGAGGGAGATACGCTAGAAGAGGCTTCGGTGAGGAAGGAGCGTTGTCTGTGTGCGCAACTTCTGACCTCAAAACATTACAACAAATAAGCCTTATTTAGCACTATGATGAAGATATGGCATTTGGGTCGAAGTGTTTGGTTTCGAAAGTTAAATCCGATTATCTTACTGATTGAATTCGAAGATGATAAAGATAAGCAAAAAGTCCTCCGCGAGGGCCCTTGGGTTTTTGGCAAATCTCTCATACTGATGGGTGAGATTGATGGAAATTATCCAATTAATCAGATTCATCTCAAACACAGCTCTTTTGGGGTGAGGGCACATAATTTGCCCTCTCTGCTCGGGCAAAAAAGTTTGGAAATCAGATTGGTAGTTCTTTTGTTCTTGTTGAAGATGTGGATGTGGATGAAGGCGGCTTCGTGTAGGGGGAGTATATGCGGTTTAGAGTAGTGTTGGATGTCACAAAACCACTGCTCAGATGAAAGAAAATATGTATAGAGTGTGGAGACCCTGTTTGGATATGTTTCTCCTACGAGAGACTGCCCGACTATTGCTATCATTATGGCAAGCTCGAACACACTTTCAAGGATTGCATTCTTCATGATTCGGCTTTGGCAGAAGATGATATTCAAAAATTTCCATATGGTCCTTGGCTCTGAGCGAATAGCTTGGGAGGAAAGAGTCGAATAGGAATAAATTTGACCAACCGGAACACAGCTGGATCATTTCCAGTGCATGCGTCAGCTCGGCCGGTGGTTGCTATGGCACAGCAAACAGTCATGAAAATCCTAAGCGAGAATCGCAGAATTAAGTCGGTACACAAGGAGGTATTACGGAAATGCGAAGCGATGTTAATCGGATGATTACAACACTAAAATATAGGGATCAATTATTTGAGGAAATGATTGAATCAAATTCAATGATGCTGGATAAAAAGGGGAAAGTGGCTACAGGGAAATCTCTAGATACGGGGATGATGCATCACGTGGAAAAGCTGGATGAGGAACCATTATAGAACCACTGCGAGAAGGAGGCCCAAGTTGTTTTGGGCCACTACAACAAAATGGGTTGGGCATGATTGACATTGCCATTTCAGCTAATAGTGAGATAGAGGCCCAAGGTATACAGGCTTCAAATGACATGTAAGGGGCAGGTTTAACTCAAAATCCCAACTCAACAAAAGTCCGTAAGAAGCCAGATGGGAAGGTGGCTCGTAAATGGAAACAAATTCTACCTCTGGGAGCCCAGCCCACGACAGAGACCTCATCAGAGGACACTTGGGAATCAACTATGACTCGAAAATGCAAAGGAAAACTCGAGGAGAATGATGATGCACTTCCGTATGGAGGATCTACAAGGAAAATTCAAAGTAAATCGGCAGAGGCTGGAGTCTAACCCTTTTGAAGCCAATGAAGCTGCTTTTCTGGAATGCCCGTGGGCTTGGGAACCCACGTAGCATTTGTGCTCTTCGCAACATGGTGGCGAAGCAAGGTCCCGAAGTCCTTTTCCTTCAAGAAACGAGATTAACCGCGAAGGAAATGGATAGATACAGGTACTCTCTTGGCTTTTCGAATTGTTTTACTGTAAGCTGTGTGGGCAGAAGTGGGGGCTTGGCTCTGTTATGGGTAACCTATGTCGATCTCACCATTCAGAGCTATTCGCGCAACCATATTGATGCTGTGTTGAAGGATGTCGGTCGGAATAAAGTTAATTTCTTTATGACGGGTGTTTATGGTCATCCAGACGCCACCCAAAGGAGTTGTTGCTGGAATCTAATGCGTAGTCTACACCAATCTCGTTCAGGTCCCTGGGTCCTATTAGGGGACTTTAACGATATTTTGTGCAATGAGGAGAAAAATGGGGGTCGACTCAGATAAGAAAGGCATATGGATGACTTTAGGAGGATGATGGATGATTGCATGCTGAGGGACTTCGGGTTCAATGGGGATAAATTTACGTGGTGTAACTGGAGGAAAGGGACAAATCATGTGCTGGAACGTTTGGATAGAGTTGTTGCTCACCCTCAGTGGTGTGCTTCTTTTCCCCGAGCAGCTGTTATACATGGTAATGCCCCGTACTCTGATCATATTCCATTATGGTTAGAGGCAGAGGGTATAGATGAGAATAGGAAACGGGGTAAAAAAAATCTTCAGATTTGAGGCTATGTGGATGGGAGAGGAAAAATGTAAGAATATTATTGATATAAAGTGTGGAACATGTGGGAGATAGGACCTGCTATCGATGAGGTTATGAAATTGATTTCAAACTGTGGAAAGGAGTTGCAATGTTGGAATGAAACAAGTTTTGGAAATGTTCAATCTAAACTCGATAAAGCACAACAGCACCTTAAGCATATGCAAGATACGGGTCTTATGGGTACAAATCAGATGAAGAAGGTGAGAAAACAAGTTCACACTTGGCTGGAGCGTAATGAACTTATATGGAAACAAAGGTCGAAGGCCCTTTAGTTGAAGAAAGACGATGGCAAAACTGGCTTTTTTTCACTCAAAGGCTTTCCAGAGACGAACCAGGAATTGTATTCCAAGACTCAAAGATGATAATGGAAAGTGGCTGGTAGGAGAGGAAAGAGATAACCTGATTATGCAATACTTCACATATTTGTTCTCAGCAAGAACACAGACGGGCTCTATGTCTTTCTTGGAACCTTTAAGGGGCAGAGTGACTGCAGACATGAATGAATTGTTAACTAGACGGTTTACGACGGATGAGGTTGAGCTAGCACTGAGGGAAATGGATCCATTAAAGGCACTTGGCCCGGATGGGATGAGGCCAGTACTTTTTCAGAAAAAATGGGCAACAGTTGGCGGCAAGGTGACGACAGCAGTGCTTCAAGCCCTTAACACAGGTGATTTTTCCCAACACTTAAACCACACATTTGTCACCCTGATCCCAAAGAAACCCTACCCTGCTATGATTACTGAATATCGACCTATCAGTCTGTGTAATGTGTTACTGAAACTAATTACCAAGACTATTGCTAATAGAGTGAAAAGCATTTTGCCGCATGTTATCTCTGAATCTCAATCAGCTTTTGTGTCTGGTCGCATAATTACGGATAATGTCTTAATTGCATATGAATTGATTCATTATTTACGGTATAAGAGGAAGGGGAAAAAGGGGTACATGTCTATTAAGCTTGATATGAGTAAAGCTTACAATAGGATTGAATGGGATTTCCTGGAAAAGGTTATGGAAACTATGGGTTTTGACAACCGAGTGGTCAATCTTATCATGAGATGTGTGAAAACGATATCTTACTCTGTTCTGATTAATGGCAACCCCCATCTACTTTCTTCCCTAAAAGAGGTTTAAGGTAGGGGAATCCCCTACCTTTTCCTCCTTTGTACTGAAGGATTAATCACTTTGTTACACAAGGCTATGGAAGATGGTAAAATAAGTGGTATCAGGTTGTGTAGAGGAGGTCCTATGATTAGTAACCTCCTTTTTGCAGATGATAGTGTGATTTTCTGTCAGGCTAATGTATAGGAAAATCGAAACCTTCAGTCACTTTTGAAGGTCTATGAGTTGGCCTCGGGTCAGATGATAAATCTGGAAAAGACCTCGATGGTGTTTAGCAAACATGTGGTAGTACAGCAAAGACAACAGATTTTAGAGATGTGGCATCTTCAACGAGAGAATGAGTTTAGAAAATATCTGGGCTTACCACCAATGGTAAGGAGGGCAAAGACGAGAGCTTTCTCAGATATCAAAAATCGTGTCTGGAAGAAACTACAGAGCTGGAAGGAAAAACTCTTATCTCAAGGTGGCAAAGAGATCTTAGTAAAAGCTGTAGTGACAACAATCCCTTCTTACTCCATGTCATGTTTTCTTTTGCCAAACAGTTTGTGCACTGATCTCGAGTCCATGATGGCTAGATTTTGGTGGGGCAAAAAAAAAAGATGAACGGAAAATTCATTGGGTCAGTTGGGATAAAATGTGTAACCTGAAAGTTAGTGGTGGCTTATGTTTCAAAAGGTTGAGAGACTTTAACTTAGCAATGTTAGCAAAGCAATGCTGGAGGTTATTAAATAGGGAGGGTACTTTACTGCATAAACTTTTCAAGGCAAAGTATTTAGCAAATTCTGATTTTTTGAGCTCAAAACTCGGAAGTAACCCCTCCTATACATGGCGTGGTACGCTGGAAGCTAGATCAATTCTCCTAAAGGGCTACAGATGGAGATTAGGATATGGAAAAAGGGTGAGAATATAGCTAGATAACTGGGTTCCTGGGATGGAGCCAAAAGCATGCCAAGATGCAACAAATATGGCTATTTCAAGAATGGATTTTTTTACAATTGATCAATTAATTAACAGGCGCACAAGAGAGTTCCCACATTTTCTCAGCCACATTTTCTTAGCCACATTGCAGGGTGTCTGTAGAACTCTCTTCAATGCAAATGTGGCTGAGAAAATCCTACAGACACCCTGCAATGCAGACTTACAACCTGACAGATTAATCTGAGGAGAAGAAAAGAGTGGTAAGTAC
>CAIGRE010256523.1:0-14449 GCA_903798275.1 Fraxinus angustifolia subsp. syriaca
ATTTGTCATAGAAATATAGTCAAATGGTATGCTAGAATATGTTCAATTCTACTCGAAAGAGATTGTTGGATAAGTTAGAAACATTGATTCTTCAACCAATTCATCGTGTTATCAAATTGTGAAATAGAGATTAAAAGTGAATATTGCTTGGTGATTCGGGATCCTAGTACGCCTTTTTCATACATTAATTTCTTCAACTTTTGTATTCAAATTCAATCATCACTTTTGCTTTAGTTCGTAATTTTAGTTTAAGTTGCATATTTGTCTTCATTTAATCATAGAATTTGGAAAACTCGTCTCAATTTTATTATATTCGGTTAAGGTCGAAATAATAGAAATCNATTCGGTTAAGGTCGAAATAATAGAAATCACGTTAAATAAATTCTCGTGAGAACGATATTCAAAATTCTTGAATTTTCATCTTATTACTTGTCAACGAACCGTGCACTTGCGGTAATTTAATTCTGAAACATATTTTCGTGAAGAGTATAACAGTTTGTTTATGTATCTTTCTCTAGTAAAACAAGACACTATCAGCTTAATTGTTTATTCACTTATGTTCAGGCTTCTCTGCAAAATGAAAAGGAAACCTCTGCTAATTTGAGAAAGAAATACTTTAAAGCACATGAAAGTGGTGACAAGAGGCGTATAAAGTTAGAAGAAGCAGAAATACTTTAATAACTTCTCATGCTCTTGATGATAACTTGATGTGAGAATAGTGGTAATTAACCTTTTTACCCGGCTGAGAGGTTTTTTTGTCATTTGACCGGTTTTTTCTATTTTTTTAAAAGATAAAAGTTATTATTTTCTATTTTCTCTTTAAGTTAATTACTGAAATTTGGTTTAATTTTGAGTATTATGTTTGCCATTTTTAGTTATTGCTAATTTGTATTATAGTGTGATATATGTTTTGAATTTAGAAAAATACATTATAGTTTGAATTTGTATTAGTTTCTCAATGTCAGTTGAATATGTAAAATTTGACTTTCTTGTTCTATACTCAGCTATGCCTCGAGTGCTTGTAAAAGTTTGGTGTGAATGGAAAGCCCTGGATCATTTTTGTTTCCCCATTTTGTATCTCACTTATCTCATTCTCCGGAATTTTAAGCTCTTTGTTATTTAAGCAAGTAAAAGTCTTGGCTTTACTAAAGCGATTAAACCGTTAAGCTTTAACTAGGACCGAAAATTGAAGGTACTTGGTTGATTAATCTATTTTCTTATTGATTTATTGAAATAGATTTAGCGCTTAGAGTGGATTGGAAAATGAGAATAGTATTATGTTGTTTGTAGATTTTCCAACTCTTCAAGGCTTTGGTGGTTAAGGTTGGATATGGTTGAATTTTTGAGGAACTTTTCATCTATTTACTTATACGAGAAAAATATTTCCTTGAAACTAAATGATCGTTGCCAATGCTGTGAATATTTGTAGGATGGAGTACATAAGGAGATGTTCTTGAAGTCGTGCTTTGGTAAGATGTATGACATATGGAAGGAAATGGTATGACTATAGACATATATATTTTCCGGTAAACATTGGCTTGCAGTTGAAATCGACTTTTACAAAGCGACAATATTTGTGTATGATCCTGATAAAGGTTGCATTTCGGACGATCAACTCAGAGATGACTTGAAGGCTTCCAGTATCATTGTCCCACTACTCCTAAAAGAAATCTACATTGATTTGGAGACAGATACTCTTGCTATAGAAAGGAATATCAAAACTAATAAACAAGCCCTTTCGTAAGTTTCCTATTACAGTTACATATTCACTTGTTCATATTCAATTAGTTATTACACTTCATTTACCATTGTTTATATTCTTTCAGGGGTGAGTGTGGTATGGACGTAGTAAAATATATAGAATTCTTGAACATCAACGGTCTAGTAGAGCAAGTTAATGGCTTATACATGAATAGATAGAGCGAAAAGATGACTGCCGATATGTTTGCCCTTGATTATTATCCGTAGAACCTTTTGATGTATCTGTATGTCTATGAGTTATGAGTATATATTATAATTTGAAAATATAATTTTATAATATATGTTGAATGTTGGATTTTTTGTGTTGTGACTAGCAGCTTAGTTTTTCAGGTTGATTTGATTTATATTACATGGTAGATAATGTCGAATTTTTTTCATAAATGTTGGTTGTCGAATACTAAAGTCGTCTAAAAATACTATAGTATATAGTAGCTTTGAAAAACGACTATAATGCAAAATAAGGTGTGAATCAAACTTATAACATTATAGATTGTCTTTGATTTCAACCTATTAGTTTAAAATGAATAAGAAGATGAACTTCATTATATATAATTCATCGTGATCCACTAAAAATATTCAAGTATACCATATTTAGTTTCAAATTATGCGGCTTAAAATAATTTATAATGCAAGATGAGCTGCGAATCAAATTTCTAACATTATAGATCGTGTTTCGTTTCAACCTATTAGTTTAAAACGAAAAGGAATATAAACTTAATCACATGCAATTCATCGTGCTCCAATAACCATGTTCAAGTGAACTGTGTTTAGTTTCTAAGTATGTGACTTACAATAATTTATAATGATAGATGTGCGAATTGATTTGGATAAGATAAATCATAATGTTTTGAGTATTTAGTCGATTGATTTCAAATTATTTTGTTAAAAATGTATAGAAAAAGGAGCATATGATTGAAAACGAGATGCGAGTCATTTAAATGACTGCAATCTTTCTCATGTAAAATGTCTCAGTCATTTTCTTGTAAATGACTTAAGTCATTGTCAACGACTGGAGTCATTTTTTGTAAAACATTGAAAACGACCACAATCGTTAGAGCATATATTGTAATAAGTAGAAATCAATTTTCATTGTTATCTAAACGATATGAAATAAACCAAACAAACAATATACTATTCCTCCAATCTTCTATCAAGTAAAGGTATCTAACTTGTGCATGTTAGTCGGTTGTGTCTAGTTACGGCACACCTACTACACTTGTGTCTTTTCGGAAACTCTCCAATAGATGGAATCCTTGTTGTTTTAGTACGTCCACCTCGTCGTCGTACTAGAGGTGACAACACATTGAGGAAGCCAAGATTTTCAGGAATTTCCCAATGAACTTCATTTGGCACTGGAAAAGTAGTATCACTATAACTACTCTCCAATATTCAACAATATAATACAAAGAGCAAAACAAGGAAATTGAATAGCCACTCTTCTTCGTTGCAACTATTGCATGCTCGTACGGTAAATGTTCTAATTGAAACCATCTACAAGTACAAGTTTTTTCATCCAAGTTAACAACAAAATTCATGGTTTCATTCCACATTATACGAAGAAGAATCAACTTTGCAAAGATTTAGCACTTCACAATACATGGTATAAATTATCTGAAAATATTGGAACTCCTTCCACCATTTCATCACTCTCACTTCGTTTCCATGTCTATTTTCTTTGATCATCATTAGCAAAATCACCAGAATAAAATGTAGAAATCCATGTTATTGAGTCCATATCTATAATTAGAATAGTAAACTTTTATAATGATAGCAAATAATTAATCATAGTAATATAAAGTGATTGAAGTCATTTCTATGGTCGTTTTATACGACTGTGTAGTCGTTTAAACGACTTCACCATGGTCGTTTAAAACGTCTGTAATGAATCTGTAACGAATCTGTAACTAAAAAATATATGAGATTCTGCTTTTCAAAACTATTTGAGATCGAAAAATACATTTAAACACTTAAATAAACACAAATGACAATGAATATATGGATAAATAAAAAACAATAGATTAAAAATCATTAAAAGTAAAAATAATATCTTACCAATATAAATGTAGAAATATAAGGGTTTCTTCTTTGATATGCTTCTTTATACTTCGAGTAAAACTAGATTAGAAGAACAAAGAGGTAGAAGATTATAAATAAATTAAAGAAAATGGATAAGAAAAAGAAGAAAAGGAGAAGAAGAAAGTTGGGATTCCAAAGAAGAATAAATGAGTTTAACTGTTATAATTTTGATTTGAAAAATGGATGTTATAGTCATTATATGATAGGGGCATTTGAGATATTTCAACAATATTTAAAAAGATAATATGGACATTTTAACTTAAAAGGGTCTCAAAAACTTTTGTATAGTAAGTTAGGCCTAAGTTTTTTTTTTTTTTTTTAAATATGTAGATCCACGCTTACATGCGTATTTTCATAATTGATTTTGGTTTTGGGAAATAATCTGGTGGGTTTTTGGATTGCAGAGTTTCTCCGCAATGACAAAGATTGTGGGAACACTGGGCCCTCGTTCTCGATCCGTCGAGGGTATCTCCGCTTGTCTTAAAGCTGGAATGTCTGGTAATTTTGTCTCACTTGAATTTCATATGCCAGTTTAATTTCTGTGTATTTATTGTTTAATGTGTTTTGATATGTATGGGATGGGCAGTGGCTAGATTTGATTTTTCATGGGGTGACGCCGAGTATCATCAAGAGACTCTGGAGAATTTGAAGGCTGCTATTAAGAGCACTAGGAAGCTCTGTGCTGTACGTATTTTCATTCTGAATTTTAACTTAATAATGGTTGTTTGGGTGTTTTAAATAAATACGCTAATGATCGGGGTACACAAATTGGAAAAGGATGGACCTTGACGAACTGCTTCTGATTTCCATGTCTTCGAGCAATAGGCGAAAAGAAGTGAACGTTATAACTATGTAGTTTTTGGGTCTGTTGATTTTTTTCTTTTCATGCGTGCATGCTTTATTAATTATTTATTGACTTGATTCGAAACAAAATTAAGAAAACAAGAAAGTCAAATTTCAAATCTTACATAAGTTTGTAGGAAAGAAATAAATGTAAAGGCAAAGTCGCTGATTCAGTTTCTAGAATTTATATAAAGGTCATCTTACATAGTGTAGTATAAAGTAGCCATTGTTGGCGGTTTCTAGGATTGACGAATATAATTCCAATTGTTTTTGATCCTTTTATTTTGCCTTTTCAGCTGTGTTAATGGGATTACTTATTTCTGAATACCAGAGGAACTTAAAGCTTGTTGGCTTTTAACGTTTGCAGGTTATGCTTGATACAGTGGGTCCTGAGTTACAGGTTGTTAATAAAAGCGAGAAAGCTATAACACTTAAAGCAGACGACAAGGTTATCCTGACACCAAATCAAGGTCAGGAAGCAACCTCAGAAGTTCTGCCCATCAACTTTGCTGGACTATCCAAGGTTCAAATTTCTACCTTTGACGTGATTTCATTAATACTCCCCTTTTTGTTAGATTATTTCGTTGAGGAGTTAGATCAGCATGGACTTAAGGATTATTTTGTGTGTTATTGCTGTTAAAAAAGGATCATATAGTTCAAATTTCCAAATCCAGCGATGCATAATGCCAGATTTCTACATCTGTGGAAATAGTTGATCTGTCGGGGATTACTATTATTTGCTCATGTTGGTCATAGTTATACAGCTTGTCAAAATATTTGAAGATATTAAATTGTTGGTTCTATTGAGATCCATGGTAGGGCCCCCTTTTTGAAAGTTGCATAGCAAATACAGACCCTAATTAATCCACGATGTAAGCTAATCCATCACCATTAAAAAACCTGCAGTTTACTAAGGTTTTTCTTCCAAAATAACCAACATTCTAGAGATTTTTTTTCCCATTATTTTTAGTTCTGAAATTGCATGAATTAAGTTTTTATCGTTATATATTTTTTAAAAGAGATCATCTCTTTTGCAGGCTGTGAAAAAGGGAGACACCATTTTTATTGGCCAATACCTGTTTACAGGAAGTGAGACCACTTCTGTTTGGCTGGAGGTATGAATCAGAGCAAATATAAATTTGTACCTCAGAAATTTGTTTTCATCTATTCGTTTATTTCCATTTTTGTGCTGTGGATTTCTGTTGTTCCTATGATTGTATTTGTATATGTTTTTTCTTTCTTGGTCCTATTCCATGTGTTTGTCTGGTTACTTGGTCAAGTAGGAAACCAGGCAGACATAACAACTAATTATTTGGTTTTACATTAGGTTATGTAAACAGCTAAATAATTTTGTTCTTCTTGTTGCATTACAAGATGTTTTGATTTGGTTGGGGCAGGTGGATGAAGTAAAAAGCGAGGACGTGGTTTGCGTGATAAAGAATTCTGCAACCTTGGCTGGGTCATTATTTACTTTACATGCTTCTCAAATTCGCATCGATTTGCCAACTCTTTCTGATGAGGACAAGCAGGTGAGTAATATAATTAGCTGCACTTCTGTTGATATCTATATGCTATCATTGTCTCATGCAGCTATTAGGAAGATGTTCTAGAGACTGATTGGGCACGGTAATTATGAGTAATTCAGTGGCTTGGGCATTGGGTTTCATCGTAGAAGCATGGATACAGGACACATAACATGACACACCAACAGAATTTTTTCAAACAAGTAGGACATGAGATGCAAAGGACATTAAGTAAGCCTTCATAGGCTATGACGCACTCCCATCGTGGACAATTGAATGTGTTGATGTTTATTGGCACAGAGTTATTGAATTTTTTATTTTTGTTTTCCATCATATATAATGGTCAAGAATTAGTCATGTTATAATCAAGCCCCATATTTTCTTTTAGAAATCAAAATCTTCCCAGTAGCTGTCCTTGAGCATGTAGTCATTGGCCCAAAATTAGCAATTTTTGCAGTGTAGCCTCTCATTTTGAAACCTAAGACTTTGGGGCCCGAAGAAATGTTGTTGCGTGGTGTATTTTTTAGCAGTGAAAGAACTTACAAATGGGAAAAGTGAGAAGAGTAACTGCTGAATTTTGATAGGAGTAAATGATGGGAATGATCCTTCATGCAGGGTGAATTTTTTCTTTTTCCAGTTCTTCCTGCTCTTTACTGGGTTTTTGGTTCTTACATTGGCCTTTATCCAATTTAAACCATTGCTTTTGATTATATTTCTATACATATTTTTTCAGGCTATCATCACATGGGGTGTTCAAAATAAAATTGATTTTATTTCATTATCATACACGCGTCACGCAGAAGACGTTCGTGAGGTAAAAAGGGAGAAACATAGGAAAACTTCGTTGTTTACTTCCCTATGTAGCTATTTCACATGTTAACTTCTTTTGATTTTCGGGATACCTAAGTACTGAAAACAATTTGATTTGATTGGACTAAAATGCAGGCCCGTGAGTTTCTATCCAAGCTTGGTGATCTAAGTCAGACTCAAATTTTTGCTAAAATTGAAAACGTTGAGGTGAATTTTATCTATCAGTACATCTGCCCCCATCTCTATCCCTCCCATTTTTTTATTGAGACCCACAGCTTTTCTGCACTCTATTTGATGTTATCTTGTCAGCTTGTTACTATGCAAATTTCAGAACTAACTTCTTTGTTAACCCCATCTGTCTAGGGTTTAACCCATTTTGACGAGATCCTACAAGAGGCAGATGGTATCATACTTTCACGTGGAAACCTTGGCATAGATCTCCCACCTGAGAAGGTTAGCTCTTATGATGCATGAAAAAATCAATACACAATCAATATCCGTGTGATTTTATCCACTTGCACATGCAAAATTGCTTGTCTTGTAGTACCTTTTTGCATTCATATTCATATTATCACCTTGCATTTTAGGAATCATCACGTTGAATTGAGATATCTGTTTGTTGAGCATGTACGTGTTAATTGTTGCTCTTTTTTGAGATAACTATCGTAAACGGCTTGCTGGTGTTTGGTTTCATAATTTTCTAAATGCTGAGTTTAATTTTCAATGACTACCTAAACTAGGAGTATGTTTGATAGTCCTTGATAAGCTGTGGATCCTATAGAATGTATGGCTAATAAACGGGTAGTGGGTTTGGATCCTATGAAATGTGCGGATGAAAAGTATGTTTCGCTATCTTAGATATTAATTTGAAATTCATCTTTGCATAATTGTGTTTCTTGGTAACTTTTGAATTATATTTGATGTCTCAACGAGGAAGGTTTTTTTATTATAATCTTATGGAGTTGGCGCACTGGCTCCACTTTTGAGAATGAGACTAAATATAAACTACTATGGCCAATATAGTCACAATCATCATTGTCATTGGTTTTATAATATTCTTCTATCCAGGAACTTTGCCACAAACTTCTTTTTGTATTCGCAGGTGTTCTTGTTTCAGAAGTCTGCTGTTTACAAGTGTAACATGGCTGGAAAGCCAGCGGTTGTAACTCGCGTGGTTGATAGCATGACTGACAATCTTAGGCCTACTCGTGCAGAAGCAACTGATGTCGCTAATGCTGTTTTGGATGGTAAGTTACTTTGTATCTTCTAACTTAGGCCCCTTTGTAATTACAGCTTTTTTTTTTCTCTCTCTTTCAAAATATCGTGTTTATAGTATGTCATCTTTATTCCCTATTTTTCATGTTTTGTATAATAGAAGTTTGTTAAAATTGTGTACTTTAGTTTAAGATATCAACCAGCTGAACACCAATGACATCATTTTCTTGTCCAATAATTTCAGGATGTGATGCAATACTTCTTGGGGCTGAGACATTACGTGGATTATATCCTATTGAGACTATTTCTATTGTTGGCAAAATTTGTGCTGAGGTAAGGACATGAAATTTAACAAGATACTCTCCTTTTTGAAATGTGTCTTCTGATTTATGTCAGTTCAGGGGTTTTATAATGCCTGCAATTTTTTCTTCTTTCATTTTGTCCCTTTTCCTTCATTTGTAACATCATACTTGTTTTCCCTTCAATTTATTTTAATCACTAATCTGCAATATGTTTACATTGGACTTCTAATTGGAATTTAATATATGCCTTATTTGGGGTATATATGTCATATTGTTCTTTAGGATACACAATCTTGAACTTCCATACTATGCTAGCATATCTAACATCTTTTAGCTAGTTTCATTGCAGGAGACCTGTTTTTACGTGTGAATAAAAAATGAATATGCATATGTAAAATGTATGTGAATGAATGTTTGCTGAAGTTGTCGATCTCCAGTCTTTTTGAAATGCATGAATATTGTTCTTAAAATCTTTATATTGTCTCAAAAGTTCGTTTACTATGTTCTGTTCTTCACTAGTTTAGAGGAGTTGGGTTCCCATGGGATGTGTGTTTCAAATCTTTTTCACTACTTGCATGAAGAGGTTGTTCTTGTGTTTAATATATAAATTGTCCATTATTAGCCTGAGCATACATCTCCAGATAAGCACGAAAACATGATGGTATTTTCTTATGTGTATACTTTCATTCAGTGGGGATGTTTTCTTTGTAATATGTAATATTCAAGGATCAATTAGCCTAACATAGGCTTTGTCTAAAAATTGTATGCAGGCAGAGAAGGTTTCCAATCAAGACCAGTACTTCAAGAAGACAGTGAAATATGTTGGAGAGCCCATGAGCCACTTGGAATCTATTGCTTCATCTGCGGTACTACATTTTTTTTGCACTTCACACATCTGACAGAAATTTAAGAAAAGTGAAAAAGAAGATAAAATAACTTGGACTGTTTTGAATTTTTGTGTATTCTCTTTTAAAGTATTTGTCAATGCCAACTAGGATTTAAAACTCTTTTCTAATTTTGTCCAGGTGCGGGCAGCTATCAAGGTGAAGGCATCTGTTATCATTTGTTTTACTTCATCGGGAAGGGCTGCAAGGTATAATATTCACAAATGCTTATCCAATAAATAGTTATCTAGCGTTCTTTATTTTGCTGGATCTCATATGACTAAAATCGATATACCCGTCAATACAGATTGATAGCGAAGTACAGGCCAACAATGCCAGTTCTCTCAGTTGTAATCCCTCGGCTCAAAACAAATCAATTGAAATGGAGTTTTACTGGCGCATTTGAGGTATGCCTATGACCCTAATCCAATATAATTTTCGGATATAAAATTATCCCAACATAATTTATTAGATGTGTTTTATAAACCTTGACAAGTACCTTTGTAATACAACTCAGTTTTATTGCCTCCAATTTAAGCTACGTCAGCCTGTATCTTGTGTCCTTGATTCTTTAGCATTCAGGTTTGAACTAGATTAAATATTTAACCATGCTATTTATATCATTATTAAAAAGTAAAGTAGGTGTTTCTTGGCATTTTTCTTTTCTTCTTAATGCAATCTCACATTTAAATCCAGGTTCAGAGTTTGGAATTCACTAAAAGAATATATTAACGTGTGTTTGCCTACTTATTCCAAAAAACCATTACTGATAAAATTTGTTGAAATTTCCCCTTGTGCAATAGTGTCATCTACCTGGTCTTTACGCTGATTGATCTTTTCTGCATGGTCAGGCAAGACAATCACTTGTTGTTAGAGGTCTTTTCCCTTTGCTAGCTGATCCTCGTCATCCGGTAAGTTCTGTGGTTGTTACTGCATAATACCTTTCTAGTTAGAATATGGTCAAGTAATTTGTGGAAATATATTCATAAGAATGTAGTTGTCATATATTTTGGCTTCTACCTAACTATATGCTTATTTCAAGAAGACATTTGAATCTCTTTCTCAATTGTTTCATTTTGAAATTGCTCTGGACAGCTTTACATAAAGTGGGAATAAGGCATCTATACATTGTCTAGTAATTTGTTTCTTCCTGTGCATACTTGTACTAAATCATGGAATCGCATATTTTATATCCAAATTGTACTTTGTCATTGGTTGCTTGGCCTTCGTTATAATTATAATGTTGTGGGCATTGGGTATCGTTTCTGCTAGTTATATTTTGAAATCCTATTATCTTTGGTCTTAGATTTTGGATTATATGCAAGTACGATGAACCTTGTGTTCATGGAATTATGTTATTGCTCTTTATATTGAAATCTATTGACTACCACCGTAATTTCCTTCTGATGTGGTATGACTGTATGAGCCTTTATATGGATTGAACAGTTCTGTATTTAGAATACTAACTTCAAGCTTACACTGCAGTTTGCAGTGTCATGTTCTACCCCATGGGAACTGAATTACATCGTTCTTGTGATTTATTAGACATTGACCTGGATTTCGATTGAAGTTAATATTTCTTCATGTTTCAGGCCGAGTCTACAAGTGCAATTAACGAGTCAGTTCTGAAAGTTGCACTTGAACATGGAAAGGCCTCTGGAGTTATCAAGTCACACGACCGAATTGTGGTCTGCCAAAAAGTTGGAGATGCTTCTGTAGTTAAGATCATCGAGCTCGAGGATTAAGTTAAATTGTTGCCTGATTTTTTTGGAATTCGATGGATGAATACTAGAGACCATCAGTGTGGCATTTGAACCAATTGGTTTTGAGAACTATCTCATTATAGTATCAGATACAATCTCAATGTATATTGGGTTATTCCTTTTGATGGGAATTGATGTTTCCCAATTTTCTGTCGGTGAAGAACAGATTTTCTGTAATATTTAGGGAGATGCAGTCTTCATTTTGAAAGTTTTTGTGAGTGAATAATTCTGCTATCCCTTTTGCTGCAATTAAGTACTTATTTACTTTTTATATGCCCTTCATACTTTTAAATAAGCAAAAAATAAAACAAACATAAAATTTCAATGAAATATTTGTCTTCATTTCAAAGCACATTAACAGAGTATTTGAATATAAACAGTAATTGGATACAACGTGCTATTTTTTAAATGTTAAATGTGGCAAAGAAAGAGCATAATTGCGAAAATGAGCAAAAGTTCAATAATCACTCATTCCGTTTGCGAAGTCACAAATTATAAAAGGGAATAATAGTAAATTTCATAAAATGTATGGATAATAATTATAAATGTCTGATTGAAATTAATGTGTGATTTTAACTGAATTTATTAATTTGTATGCAACGAAGTATAAAAAATATTAAAATTTAAATAAATTCCACACTTATTAAAGAAATGCATTTATCTAAAGTGGGATAGGTCGATCAGATTCATCATGGGTGAAATCAATTTGTACTAAACCGGAACAATTTTTCGTTTTGAAGATATATTAATATTATTATGTAATAGAAGTAGACAGTAGCGCCCATGGCCTAATGGATAAGGCGTCTGACTTCTAATCAGGCGATTGTGGGTTCGAGTCCCACTGGGCGTGTATAATCTTTTTAATTGTTTTGCTTTAATTTTTCAGGAATACCTTTTCCTGTCTGTCCTCGTCGGATAATGGGGACAAAAGTCGAGTAAGACGGCAACTGGCCTTCTAAAAAGGATGTCTCTGTTTTTTTTCTTTTTTTTTTTTTTGTAGGTGCAGAGATGTCTCGATGTCACACCAATTGTCAGCAAAAAAATGTGTTACGTCCACTTTCACCAAATTTAAATTTTCCAAAACCTATTTTTTAATCGATAAATGTAAAATGTATTAATAAAAAATCATGTACAAATACACCGGATATTCACGAGCAAACAAAGTTAAGTACCAATACAAGTATGCCGAGCATACCCGGACAATCAAGGATCTAGAACAATTGCATACTCGGGCAAAAAAATGAGAAAATGTATAAACGACAATGATCTAACGACCTAGAGACATACTCAAAAATGAATTAAATCATACATCAACAAATAAAACAAAACTTTGTACACGTGTGTTTTAATCCGTCTAATGCTATCAACTTGCGTTCTAAGATTATGAAAAAATAAAAAATAAAAAAAAATTGTTGCGTGTTATCCATAAGTGGTAAACAGTGCTAGCAAGAGCAATTCTCTTAGCCTTACTTTGCCAAGATGTCCCCCGAGCCTCATTTTTAATGTACTTCAATGCACTCAATAATTTAGACATATATCTTCTAATGCCCAGTCACTCACGAACCTTTTTCCAAACGAATGTACTAAATTGACGTGAAGAAAATGTGTTCTATCTCGATACCAATTCCACACAAACTGCAAGTTTGGTCAATCTTCAAGTGTGTAAGTTTATCCTTATGGTAAGCAACTCGGACTTAGCACCAAGCCATAGGATAAAAGCATGCTTAGGGGTGATGAAAGCATTCCAAACAGTTGATGCCTATGCTGCCTTTGGCCCCTTCAACTCGAAATGTTCATAGGTCGCTGCAATATTAAAGCTGCCCGAGGTTACCCATTCCTTAAGCTTGCGTACACCTGCCTGTGTTCGCTCAGGCTAGCCGCTTGCCTATGTCTGTCTGCCAACTTATCTACGTATGTCTGATTGTATTTGTTCAGCCTGTGAAATATGTTCGCCAAATTCCAGCAACTTTTTGAACAGCGGAGAGGCTCCCTCACCGTGTACTCCTAAACATCCGGCCCACGCAAAAAAATATGATGAATTGACCTTACTGAAAGAGTGTCCTTCTTGCTATGAATGTTCCAAAGGGTTTTAGCAACAAGTGCATTTGATGTCTTGAAATCCAAGGCCTTCCTTATGTTTTGGCAAGTAAACACTACTACATGCAGCCAATGGTTTCCTTCGTCCCCAAAGGGAATTATGACAAATAGAACAATCTTAGATACAACTGTGGTCGGAATAGGAAGAATGGAAAGTAAAAAACATTCAACACCTTGAAGCACGGTCCGCACAAGTTCTGCCCTTCCCATATAAGATAAAGTTACCCTAGACAATGCTCAAACATAGGCCAAAATTTTGTTGGTAAAGGAGTCACAAGAGTTTACTTTCAACTTTTCCGCCACAGGTGGTATTCCCAAGTTATGAAATGGCATAGAACCCTTTGTCATGTTAGTTAATTGGCATTTGTCATCCAACTCTTGTCCATGAATGCCTGTCGTATACAAGTTACGACGGGCAAAAATGGAGATAAAGGGTCACCTTGACGAAGCCTCCTCCTTCCCTTAAAGAATCTATAAAGGCCTCTATTAAACACAATGAATAAGTAGGTGTGGTAATGCATTATATCGCCCATCCGATGAACTTTGTAGGAAAGCCAAGGCTTTCAAGCACACTTCTAAGAAAATCCTAATTAATCGAATCATATGTCTTCCTAAGATCAATTTTAAGAAGACATCTAGGAGCAACCCTTTTACGATTGTATTGCCTTAAAAGCTCTTGAGCAAGAGGAATGTTCTCCACCATGCTTCTACCTTTCACAGATGCAGCAGTGCTTGATCAATAATTTAACCAAGAATAGGACCCGACCGAGATGCAAGAATCTTAATAACCTTATAAAACACACTGTAACATGCAATAGGCGTATAATCACCAACAAAATTTGAATGATTTGTCTTGAGAACTAAAGCAATGATCGTGTGATTTGTTTGCGTTAGGAGCGAATTAGAATTAAAAAATCCCATGACCACCTCCATAAAATCTCTTCCATTAATTCCCCAAGCATTCTTAAGAAACAAGATGAGAATCCATCCGAGATACCAGTTGTAGGGATTAAGATAAGCAATTAACCAGGCCCAACCCACACCACCCGGCCCAAGTGAGGTTCCAACCCAAAAACCAATTGGTAATGGGTGGAGTAGCTCTCTTGGGTTATATGGTGGATTTCTTTTCTTCTCCCAACCGATGTGGACTTCTTGTTTGCTCCCAACAGTAATAT
>CAIGRE010256528.1:0-10003 GCA_903798275.1 Fraxinus angustifolia subsp. syriaca
AAAATCAACACATCACAAATCGGACTCGAAATGAAGATCAAAGTGAAAGTCAAATATTCAAGTCAAATTACTCGAGACGAGAGCTTAAAAAATATCATCACAAATCGAACTCATAAAGTAAGTCAAGGGTGAAGCTACTTTCTAGAAAACAACAGCCAAACTTTGGAATGAGATCATATACTTTCCCTCTTAGCCAATTATGTAAAGGTACTAACACATCAATACATGGTACAAATGATACAAGCTCAAGACTTTTTATTACTAATGAGTTGGTGTATTAAAAAATGATGATTTGATGAAATGGAAAAACGATTTTCAAGAACTAACTTTTTAAATAATTTTAAATAATTTTTCATCTTAAAACGTTAGTGAGAAATACTTATCAAAAGATCATTCTATTCAAAAAAAAAGGTCAAAATGCAAAACAAAATATCAAAAAGCGGACCGTCCACTCCGGTGGTCAACTGTTCGGTCAATTGGTGGTGATCGATTGGATCCAACGGCGGTCGACCAGACGTCCCTCAAACGATCCAAATTTTTAACCTCCTGACTTCTGATTTTTTCGTACAAACGGTCATTTTGGTCATCCGAAAATTGACGATCGACCGGACCGGTCATCCGACTTGACGAAAATTTTGTCATTTTTCATCTCTATAAATACCAACTCAATTCTCATTTATTAGAAGTACTTAAAAGCATTCAATTGAGGTTTCTTGTGAGCTAAAATTGCATTGATTTCTCCCATCATTTACTATCATTAAATCAAACACTTGAGCTTCATTCATTACCATCTATCGAAGTGTTATCATATTTCTTTTCTTGTACTTAACTTTGGGTTTATCACTTTTAAGTAGAAAATCTTCCATTTATAAATTCATTTTGAATTGTGGGTCGTGTTGAGGTCCCGAAAAGATTAATGTTGTAAAAGGATCGGTGTTCCTTGATTATAAGTCACCGGAAGCGTTGTAAATGGTTGGATTGCACTATAAGTCAATCAACATAGTGAAAAAGGTCTTACTCGTGATGGAGAGCTTGGTAACGGGGGACATAGATCATTGCCTTGGATCGAACCTCCATATTATATCGTTTGTATTCTCTATCTCTTTTACTTAACGTTTTTACTTTGTGCAAATTTACATTGTTCCATTTACATGCATACTTGTGTTTAGACTATTCTCTACCATTTGTATGCTTACTCTATTAAAATCTTGAGCGATTAACGAAAAGTTTTAATAACCAATTCACCCTCTTCTTGGTTATAATCTACCACTTAGTTAAATATCAAATCCATAATTATTTGATTTCTTTAACTTGTGAAGCAACTAGGGTTTGATAATTTACTGCTTCAATTATTACTGAATCTTATGAAAAATGTTTAACTAAATTAAATGCAACTACTTGTGCTTGTATTGTTTAGCTTCATTGATCCTTCTAATTCGTAATGCGAATATCAAATTAAATCTATAGCGTTTGTCTTAGGTTGTTTGGTAATTAGAGTTAATTGTGTGACGTATTCTAATTAATTATAAGTAAGGAAAGATAGGAAAATAATCTCAACCGTGAATATTCAAAATATGGGTTAATTTATACTTGTATTGACGATCAATTGTAAAGTACCGAAGGTTGATATTGACTTGGATCAAGGTTAGACTTTTGATTTTTTTTCGTTAATGTAATTTTCATTGTTATTATGCGTTATTCACAATTGTTTGCATACAAAAAATCCCATAATCATTGTATGAAGTATAAAATATTGAATTACATACTTTTCGTGGGATCGACCCTTATTTCCACTACTACATTAGTTTTAGAGATGAAGGTATTACTTTTGGGTGCCTACGATAGCACACACCAAATTTTGGAGTCGTTGTTGGGGAGTGGTGCTAATTTATTTTTGTACTGTTTTAGTTGTTTATTTTATTTTTAAATTAAAAAAAATCATAATCTTCTAGATTTTTAGAAATTTATTATTTTAGGAATTTTAGCATCTTTTTAATTTGTTTTTAATTTGTTCTATTTCTTTATGCCTGCAACTCGATCTTCTAATCAATGTGAATTGCAATACGATCTTGAGTTAGAAAGAAACTTGTGCAGGTTAAGGAGTGGCAATCGGTGGAATTTCATAGTGAACAATTTTGATCCCAAGACCCTATTCCCTGGTGATTTTGAATCAAAGGAAAAGGAAGTCATGGCTGAGGACAATCGAACTTTGAAGGAGCTTGCATCCCCTAATTTGAATCAACAACCTCTATGCATTACTTTTTTCCTGCTACTACTTTCGAATTAAAATCTGGGCTAATTCATCTTTTACTCACTTTTCATGGTCTTACATGTAAGGATCCACACAAGTATCTAAAGGAATTCCATTTAGTTTGCCCAAACANTCAAACTGAGAGCCTTCCCATTCTATTTGAAAGATTTGGCAAAACATTGGCTCCATTATCTACCTTCCGGAAGTATTACTATATAGGATGGGATGGGAAGATTATTTTTGGAAAAATACTTCCTAGCTTCAAGGGCAGTTAACATCCGAAAGAAAATATGTAGCATAAGGCAGGACACAAAGAGACATTACATGAATACTGGGAGCGGTTCAAGAAATTGTGCGTAAGTTGCCCCATCCCCAAATTTGTGAGCAGTTTCTTATTCAATACTTTTATGAAGGCATTCTACCTACAGATAGGAGAATAATTGATGCTGCAACTAGAGAAGCGTTGGTAGATAAAACTTCCGAAGCTGTAAAGAACTTGATTGCAAATATGGTAGCTAACTTTAACCAATTTGGCACTAGACTCAACACCCTGTCTAAACATGCTAACGAGGTAAATGTTTCATCCATTGAACAACAACTGGCGAGTCTAACCACTATTGTTCGTCAAATGGCTGCAGGTAATATACAGACAACAAAAGCTTGCAGGATTTGTTCAGCAGTGGGACATCCAACCGACATGTGTCCAACTCTTCAAGAGGAACCCATTGAACAAGTTAATGCGGCAGGTGGCTTTCCTGGACAACCATAGGGGAATTATGATCCATATTCAAACACATACAACCAAGGATGGAGGGATCAACCTAATCTTAGCTATGGGAATCCATAAGTACATCCGCCTGCAACTCAAAATCGCCCAAGTTTTCAACAATATAAGCAGCCATACCCTCTTAGATAACAACCAAGCCAAACTTCCAATTGAGGTATGTCTTTAGAAGATATTGTTAAGTCTCTTGCCACTAATACTTTACAATTCCAACAAGAGACCAAACAATTCCAACAAGAAGCCATGGCTAGTATTCAAAGTTTGGACAATCAAATAGGCCAAATAGAAACTGCAATTAGTCGGCTAGAGGTACAAAGTTCAAGAAAACTACACTCTCAAACAATAGTGAATCCGAGAAAAATGCAAGCGCAATCATCCTAAGAAGTGGTAAAGAGGTTAAGATTTTGGTAAAGCATTACCTACATCATTGGAGCAAGAAAAAGAGAAAAATATCATCACAGACACAAATGATCCCAATGACAATGACGTACCAAAGCGTAAGTTTCCACCTCTCTCTGATTATAAACAAATATCTATTTTTCCTCAAGCTTTAGTAGTATCTAAGAAATATGAACAAAATCAAGATCTATGTGAAACTTTGTGTAGATGTGAGGTAAATATTCCACTATTAGATGATAGTAAATATTCCACTATTAGATGTTATGCTAAATTTTTGAAAAAATTGTGCACTATTAAGATGAAACAAAAACTTAAAGGATGAGAGAAGGTGATAGTTCGGGGAAAAATATCCATGCAATTCTATCCAGGTATGTTTGCTATCCCTTGTACGATATGTAACACTATATTCGAGAATGCCATGTTAGATTTGAGAGCTTCTATTAATGTCATGTCATATTCTATATATGCTTCGTTGAAACTTGGACATTTGAATAAAATTGGTGTTATAATTCAATTGGCTGATAGCTCTAATACATATCCTAAGGGTGTAGTTGAAAATGTCCTTGTGCAAGTTAATGATTTAGTATTTCCCGCTGATTTCTATGTGCTTGATATGAAAAATAGCGATTAAACTACCTCTATTTTGTTAGGAAGACATTTCTTAAAGACATCCAAAATTAAGATAAATGTTCATAATGTCACACTTACTATGAAATTTGATGGTGAAATTATTAAATTTAATATTTATGATGCCATGAAATATCCTGAAGATGATAATCATTTTTATTCTATTGATGTGATTGATTATTTAGCATAGGAAGTTTTTGGATGGATTAAAAGTTGCCATTAGTAAGCAGCTTGAGAAAGAGAATGAGGATTTAACCTTAAGTGCTGAATTGCGGAAAACAATTACAATGTTGAATGATTCGCCCCGGTTACAGTAGACATGTAACGTTCTTTATATTGTGTTACCAGTTTCTAACGAGATACCTATACCCTCTGTTTTGTAGGTTCTCATTCTAGATTTGAAGTCTTTTCCTAGCCACCTCAAGTACGTGTTCCTTGGAGACGGAGACAGGTTACCAATGATTATCTCCAGTAAACTTAGTGCACCGCAAGAAGACAAGCTTGTACAAGTCCTTAAGGAGCATAAGATAACTATTGGTTGGACAATTGCAAATATCAAAATAAAGCAGTTAACAAAATACAAGTAAAAAACATTTATACATCTCACACATACATACGTATCTGGGGTAGGTTAAAGTGGGATAGGATGGGTAGGGACATGTTTGCCTTAAATGGGTGATGCAGGATTGAGCATGGGGACTTGGGAGATTGAATAGTGGGAAATGCTAGCCATTATAGAGAAGCTGAAGGTGAAAATGGAATTGTAGATGGAGATAATTGTAACATAATAGTGGTGGATTGTTGTAGTGGATTTGAGGTGATTGTTGTAGCCGGTTTGACATTGTAATGGTGATTGTTGTTGTTGATTTGAGGTAAAGCTATTATTTATGGTTGTGGATTTGAGGTGAAGGTAGTAGTGTGTTGGTGCATTGGAGGTGATAGTGGCGGTGTTAATCTGCGATGTGTGCATATTTGTTTGTGGTGATCGTTCATGACCAAATATGTGCTTATTGTGATTAGTTGTGACCAATTCAGTGTTAATTGTGACTTGATCACATACCGTCACATGTAAGATTTAATTGGTCACAGAGAGACACACTGAAAACAAATTTGGTCATATTTAGTCACATTGAAAATAATTTTGGTCACATTTAGTCTAGTTAATATAGGTTAATGACTTGATTACATACAGTCACAAATTAGACAGTCATAAACAATTACAATGGAGACAAATTTGGTCACAGTTAGTCTCAGATAATAAAAGATAGTAACTTGATTACATATAATCACAAATTATATGGTCACAAATAGTTACATTGAAGACAAATTTGATCACAATTAGTCACAGATAACACAAGTTGGTGACTTGATTACATATAGTAAAAAATTAGACGGTTATAGAAAGTCACACTGAAGACAAATTTTGTCATAATTAGTCACAGATAATACAAGTTAGTGACATGATTACATACAGTCACAAATCAGATGGTCACAGACAGTTACACTAAAAATAAATTTGGTCATAGTTATTCACATATAACACAGGTCTGTTCACAAAAAGAATATGGTCATTAAAATAAAACAGTTAATCACAAATCTAGGAGTGATTCCGTGGGAACGGGGTGCAATATCTAAAAAACATATCAATTTTTTTGAATTTTTTTAAAGATTGGGTGAGGCGGGTTGGGATGGGTTGGATTGGTGGATGGTCCGTGGAATATTATGAATTTGGTGAGGGAGGGGGGGTATGGAGGGTGGGATAATTAATTCAAATTAATTATATATTGTATAAGTTATTAAGTGGAATTAACCCCTGAATTTTGAAATAATTTGAAAAGTTGGTTAGTTTTGAAATGTAATTTCAATACGTAATGAATCATAAAAAGATTAATAGCAGAAAACCTCTTTAAAAAGGTTTCATTTTTGATATACCCCTACCTATTGAAAATCACAGAAAATCCTCCCTGTTTGAAACATTTTGTGCGAAAAACCCCCCATATCGTCAAGTTTTCCGTATAAATGTCAAAATTAAAAAAAAAATGATAATTGCGATTTTAGTATCCAAGCTTTTTATTCTTTTACAAATTATAACCAATATTTTTATATACCACCCACAATTCCAAACCTTTAAAACTTTATTTTCCACTTCAGCTCACTTCATCTCTTTCCCCAAAACTTCATTTTCATCTGTCAATTCGTCCATTACTTAAATAATCTACTAAAAAGTTGGAATTTTAGATGCAATTAGTAAACCATCAAGCATCGGAACACTGAAATATAACACACTTTGAAACTTGAGCAGAAATAGTATGAAACCAGTAGAACAAAAAGCTCCAAATTAATTTCAGTTAAAAGCAAAACTAAGACAATCTTTTCCACCTCCTTGTCATTTCTAAGGTGAGCGGTTACCAAGTATTTCACACTAAATTAAATAAATACTCATGTTGACATCGAAAAATGGCTTCGACACGTGGTCAATAGAATAAATCTCCACGTATGCTCTTCCCTACGTACGATAGCACGCCGCGAAGCTTCCATTAACTGCAAATTGCTATTGATGGCCAGCATTTTCACTTGCAGGTCCTTAGCTAGAGGAAGGCTAGCCAGAAGTGCTTCGTACTCAACTACATTGTTGGACGCTTTAAATCCGAGCCTTAATGCACAATTGAGCTGGTGACCCTCCGGACTTTCCAAGACCACCCCTGCTCCTGAATTGGATTTCCTAGAAGAGCCGTCTATGAAGAGGTTCTAGGTAGGAGGCTCAGTCGGTTCCATATTTGCTTCGACCTCAGGGGCCTTAGCAAATTCAGCAACAAAGTCGGCCAGGACCTGCCTTTTGACTACGGCCCTGGGTGTGTATGTTATATCGAATTCACTAAGCTCTACCGCCTATTTCAGTAGCCTTCCTAAGGTGTCTGACTTTTGAAGGACTTGCTTGAGGGTGAAATTTGTCAATACATGGATGCTGTAGGCCTGGAAATATGGCCTCAGCTTTCAAGATACGGTGACCAGGGAAATAGCGAGCTTTTCCATGTCGGGGTAGCGCACTTCTACAGGTAATAAGGCTTTGCTTATGTAGCAAATGGGCAATTGTCAAGTCCATTTTTCCCTTATAAGGACCGAGCTGATTACATCTTCAACCACAACTAGGTAAAGAAACAAGGGCTTGTCCTCCTTTGGCTTGCTTATGAGGGGTGCCTGTCCAAGGTAGCTTTTCAGCACTTGGAATGACTTTTCACACTCCCGCATCCATTGAAACCTCTTCCCTCATTTGAGAATCTTAAAAAATGGGAGACATTTCTCAGTAGCTTTAGATATGAAGTGATTGAGTGAGGCTACCCTGCCAGTAAGCCAAACACCTCTTTCATTTTTTGTAGCAACCTCATTTCAATTAAAGTCTTGATCTTCATCGGGTTTGTTTCTATTCCTCTTTAATTTACAATGTATCATAGGAACTTACAGGATGCTACTCCGAATGTACATTTGAGGAGGTTCGGTCTCATCTGATATCTCTTCAGGATTTGGAAGGCCTCGTTCAAGTTCCTTATGTGCTCCTCAGCTCGGAGACTTTTCATAAGCTTGTCATCAACTTAGACTTCCATCGTTATGTCGAACTGATCAGCGAACATCTTGTTGACCAATCTTTGGTGAGCGGGTCCTGCATTCTTGAGCCCAAAGGGCATCACCTTATAGCAATACAGTCATCTATCTATGATGAAGGAAGTTTTGTCCTCATCACTCGAGTACATGGGAATCTTATTGTAACCCGAATAAGCATTCATGAAACTTAGCAGCTCATGCCTAGCAGTCGAATCTACCAATTGGTCTATACAAGAAAGTGGGAAACTGTCTTTAGGGTATACTCAATAAGATTGGAGAAGTCAATGTAGACTCTCCACTTGTCATTGTGCTTCTTTACTAGCATAGGATTGGATATCCGCTTCGAATAGGTAGCCTCTCTAATAAAGCCGTTGTTGATTAGTCTTTCCACTTCTTCTTTTAGGGTCTCATACCTTTCTGTGTTCAAGGCCATCATCTTCTACCTATGTAGGGCACATCCTGGGTCAATTTGCAAATGATGGAGACTAACCTTCGGGTCTATTCCAATCAAGTCCTTATACTTCCATGTGAAAACGTCCGAGTTCTTGCGCAAGAAGTTTTTCAACTCTCCCTTTTTCTCTTTTTCAAATCTTTCCCGACTTGCAGACTTTGGAAACATCTTGGGGGTCCACTGGAAAACTTTCTAATTCTTCCATTGGAGCAGTTTGTGATTCTGATTCAATTATTCGAGGGTTTAGCTCATCCAGGACTACTTTTTTAGGTCGTCCCTTAAAAAAAGCTTCAACCATCTTAACATCTTATGCGTGGGGTTGTCCTTCTTTAGGGGCCTCCATCATCTCTGTATCGAGGAGTACCATGTCAACTATTCGCGGTTCAACTTTCCTCAAGGAGTTGAGGTAAAACTCCCTTGAGCCCATTTGACGCCTCGAATACTGGCTATCCCTTGTTCAGTGGAAAATTTTATACATAGGTGGTGGATAGAGATGACTACCCACAGCTCCTTCAGTGCTGGTCTTCCTAACACTCCATGATATGTAGATCAGCGATCGACCACCAAAAACTCTATGAAGTGGTGTGCTACCAGATGTGAGGTTCCCATTTCGACATCCAGGGTGATCTTACCTCTTAGGATAATGTTATCTCCAGTAAATCCATACAAATGAGAAGTCATGAAAGTGAGCTCATGGTCTACCGCCATCTTGTCATTGGCGAAACCAACTAGAATACTAACTGAACTCCAGTTGTCCACTAGCATACTCTTCAATTCGTTTTGAGTCATGACTGTCCTAACAATTAGTGCGTCGTAGTAGGAGTAGTGTACACCTACCACATCTTCCTGAATAAATGTAATAGGCTCCATGGGCCTTGCCCTCTAAGATCTGCTTAATATATAGTTGGCCATATGTGGATCCCTTACCTCCCTGGTATAATTCCTCTTCACATTTCAGGACTCACCTCATATGTGTGGTCCTCCAATGATTGTGTTGATCTCCCGAATGGGTTGGTGTTCATTCGAGGTGGCCAGATCCCTCCTAGGTCATTGCCCACTTCTGGGTCTCTCCCTATCTTCGTTCTTTTCGTTTCGGGGCAAGTGTTGCCTCATCTCACCCCTTATTGATGATATATGCATCTGCTTTCATTCTGATAGTTGTTATCCCTATTGTTTCGAAGGTTGCTTGTTGACCTAGTTACTTCTCGACATTCACTCATGTCGTGCCATAAAAACAATAAAAAGTGCAATAAGGTCGTGGCTCATCCTAAAGCTCACTCCTTGGTCTCTCTCATTTCCCTCTATTCCTAAAGATAGATGGTCATCCAGTATTTTTGGCCGGATTATTGACACTAGGTCCTGCATTTTCATAGGCCAGTGTTGGTACAACATTTTCATGTCGTGAAAAATGCTTATAGACCTCTGAGGCCACTCTTCATAATCTGGGGAAAATTATCTTGTTCAACAGGAGCATTGTCAGCCGGGGTAACAGTGTAGTTGGATGTGTCTATTCCCATTTCTCTTTCAATTAGAGCCTTTCCCTGTGGGCTTAGGTGAGTTATTTGACTCGACTCCACTTTGACTCATTGATCGTGGGCCGATTGTGGAGAATTCTGATGGGCATGGAAACCTCCTTGTTTTGCACTTGCATGAGGAGTTCATGCATGACCGCATTTTGAGCCGCAATGTTCCTCGTGGTAGTAGCCATGAGAGCCACTTCAGCTATCAGTCGCGCGGTAGTTCTTGTTAACCCAAGAATAACTAACTAAGAGGGGGGTAAATTGGTTTTTGAAACTTTTTCGACAATTAGTCAAAACTATTCAAACTTAAGAAACAAATGCAAAACGTAATACGAGAAGTAAATATCCAAACTCGATAACTTAATTCAAGT